>JANAVB010020998.1:155000-172500 GCA_029216955.1 Iris pallida
CTTGGTTGACCATGGTTGACTTTCTAGACCAAAAGTCAAATATGGGTCAACACTTTACCCAATTTAGTCCCGAATTCCATTAGACTTGAACGGTTAACCAAAAGTCAACTATTAGTCACCATTGACCTAGGGTTGACCTAGAGTTGACCAGAGTTGACCCGTTGACCAAAAGTCAACTGTAAGTCAACTTTCGACCTAGTTTGATTCGGATTGACTTTCAATATTCTTCTATGACCAAGGTTGACCTAACTAGACATGTCTCGACCTAGAATGACTTAATAGGATTTAAATTGATTTGACTTTACTTTCTAAACATAGTATTGATACGTCTTATTCTCTATAGGTTCTCGAGACGCTGCATTGGATCCAGTTGACATATTTTATCATATCACAGGCGAGTACATTCTCTGATAAATTTTTTCTAATTTATGATAACTGTTATGATTCATGTACTTAGTGTAGATATGCTTATTCCAGACACATGGTTCTCACGAATTGGTATTCCTGGATCTCGACGAGAGATGTTTCTCCTTCTTAGGTTGGGATGTATTATGCAAGCTCCCTTGTAGCTCTTGCACAATATGTGGTTATTGATTCTAGAGAAGACTTGCTCCCTTCTTATTAGAATCCCGTACAGTGACGTGTCCTGCTTGGATCCATTCTACCCGTTGGGGGTAGGAGGAGTAGTAGCGCATACCTGTGATCAGATCCATCCCGCCTTCCCAACAGTGTTAGTCATATACCGCACTTATGACTAGCCAGGCCAGTTCTTACAGGTACCGAAGTCGATCACAAGTTGAAACTGCTACTCACACACATTAGATATATGGCTTACCTTGATTTGTGTACATACCATAATTCAGTTCTACTTTCTTGTTCTAGCTCTAGCTCTAGCACTACAGCTTACCATGCCATGATACATATATGTACACTCCATGATTTTATTATATATGCTCTATTTACAGTCTTATAGCTATTTTTCTATCTTGAGATCTGTTATGAGATATATGTACTCGTTCCCTGACCGGATATGTTGAAAATATTACAGATACAGATGAGGACTATTATTACACTTACTACGGTCCACCGGACGTAGTGGGTTTAGAGACAGATACCCTAGACCTGTAAGGTACAGTACCGCAGGGCGAGACACCGCATGTCCTGTAGATAGAGTTGGTCTTTTGTACTGGACCTTGTCTCCAGTTACTCTTGAGACTGTTATTATTTTGGCTTGTATTAGAGACTTGGACTTGGACTTGTACATTCTTTGTGTTTGGACTTGACAGGTTATATTTTATTGTCATGTTTTCTTTATCTTTCAGTCTTTACTTTATCATCTTAGAGCTGTGATTGAGCACTCATATATTATCATTGCTTGTCCTCCATTCGGAGTTGACCATATTCTCGACAGGTTTTGATATTATATATAAACTGTTGTTAGAGTAGAAAACCTACAGCTTTCCACGCCGTTTTTACGGTGAGGGCTGGGCGTTGTTACGTACACGTGCCCTTATAGCGGGTGCGGATCGTGACACATTTTAGTGGTAGCCCACGCAGGTCCTGAAGTCGCAATTAGTGCGACATCGTGGCGGCACTCGTCTTAGAGTGTTGACTAAGAGCCTGTGTTACATATAGGAGGTGGTAGGCTAAGAGTACTCAATCACAGTAGGATCTTTCTTTGTATATCTTGCTTACCATCTTTGATATTGATTTAATGCATTCTAGCTGTCCTCCTTTGATATTGTCCTTCTTGTGCCATATTGATATCTTCTTTTCAATCTGTCTCCAGGATGGTTATGACTCATTCTCCCGGTGAGGAGCACGGGGAGACGGAGAGGTCAGCTACCTCTGGCAGACAGGCTCCGGCCACTTCCCCTGTAGTTGGAGCTTCAATAGGGGCTCTCGGGGGTACTCCTCCAGCACTCTCGATGATTGTCTCTGTGGTCACTGCGGGTGCTCTTCCTGCAGTGCCGGGGGCTATGACGGGAGCTGTCAGGGGTGTTCCTCCTCCTTCTCAGCAGGGGACTCCTCCGTCAGTGGTGGGAGCTGTTCTTCCGTTGCCTCCTCTGCCCACAGACATGGTACAGATGCTAGCATTCTTTCAGCAGGTGTTGAAGTCCCAGCGGGCCCAGCACGAGACATAGATGAGACAGACTGAGGCCATGTGCCAGGGCATGGAGGATGCTCATACGTTGGCTCTGGCTACGGTGGAGCGTGGGGCTCCACAGAGGGAGGTACAACAGCAGAAGATCAGAGACAGCCAGGCTTTTAAGAAGATAGGTCCGAGGGATTTCAAAGGGACCGAGGGCATTATGTATGCTGATGACTGGCTCAAGGATATCGAGCATCAGATGAGGGCCTCCCGTCTGGCAGATGACCTGAAGGTCGAGGCGGTTGGCTTGCAGTTATTAGATGTTGCCCGGACATGGTTTCGGAACGAGCCGGCTCCTACATGAGAGGGCCACACTTGGGCTGAGTTTCGGGCCCTGTTCAGAGAGAAGCTCTTTTCTCCCACAGATAAGATCGACCTAGTATGGCAGTTTCAGAACCTGCAGTATGACTGTGGAGGAGTATGCGGCGGAGTTCAGCCGGCTGAGTCGATACGCCGAGTACATGGTGAGCAACCCAGTGATCCGAGCAGAGCGCTTCTAGGAAGGATTGACATGGGATATCAAGATCCTGATCCCTTCCTTCTATGCGACATATGCAGTAGTCTATGCGGAGGCTCGAAAGGTGGAGAGAGAGTGGGGCTTGAGGCTGAAGAGGGATCGTGAGTTGTTTTCGGGGGCCAGTAGCAGCGCGGGGGCTGCTAAGCGCCCTCAGCTTCAGCATCAGCCGTTCCAGCATTATCAGCAACAGGTGCAGCACACTCAGCTGAGGTAGGCACATCATGGGGCTCCTTGCCACTTCTGCAAGAAGCCCGGTCACCTCTTTGAGTTCTGCAGGAGGAGGCTGGGGCTGTGTCTCTTTTGCGGTGCCGCTGGGCATCAGATGCGGGTGTGTCCCAAGAACCCCCATATCGTTGGTGAAGCTCAGAGGGCACCTGTTCCAAGGGCACCAGCTAGTGTACCGGTAGTTCAGCAGCGGGGTCCACTTCCGACCAAGCAGCAGCAGTTTGTCCAGCACCGCCAGCAGAGGGGAGGTCAGGGTAGAGCCTTTGCTCTTGCAGCCGAGGAGATGGAGCCTATAGCGGATGTTGTCGCAGGTTTTATTCTGCTTGATTCTTTTCCAGCTTTAGCCTTGCTTGATTCTGGTGCTACACTCAGTTTTGTATCTGTTTTTTTTGCTCTTAGGCACAATATCATTGTTGAGTATCTTGGTAGGACTTGCAAGATTATGACTGGGAATGGCATCATCCTGGTTAATAATGTTTGTAAGGGGCGGAGAGTTTCTTTGAGAGGCCGGGAGCCGAGTGCGTGTTTGCTCGTAATGCCACTTTCGAGTTACGATGTGGTACTCGTGTAGCTCCCCTTCCCAAAAAAATTTCAAAATATTTTTTATTTTTTATTTGATTTAAAGGGTGATTTTTAGATTTTTATAAATAATTATTTAGATAATTATTATGGTAGATGATTTTAGTCATAATTAGGAATTAGAGTGCAAGGCGACTAGGAATCATGTCACGGGCAGTGCAGTAGCGTGCTTTGACTAGTGTTTAGCCATGGTAGGGGAGTGCCAAACCATCGATGTGTCCTAACTAGGAAAACCAAGCCAAGTTACGACTTAACCCCTAAAGTCATTTTTAAATTATTTACTAATTATTATTGGTTATGGACTTGTAGGAGACCAGGTTGTACCAATTTAGTTCGGGCTGGACCTGAACCAAATCCAAGCCCATGTAGTCGAGTAGTAAGTCCAAAGACATTCATATAGATGTAAATAGTGACTATTATTATATTGATATGTTATATATATCAATATTGATATATTGATATAGGTAATATTTATATATAGGAATATTGATATGTCATATATATTAGTATTGATATATTGATATAGGTAAAATATATATTTATATTGATATGTTATATATATCAATATTGATATATTGATATAGGTAATATTTATATATATCAATATTGATATATTGATATAGGTAATATTTATATATAGAAATATTGATATGTCATATATATTAGTATTGATATATTGATATAGATAAAATATATATTTATATTGATATGTTATATATATTATTATTGATATATTAATATAGGTAAAATATATATTTATATTGATATGTTATATATATTATTATTGATATATTGATATAGGTAATATTTACATATAGGAATTTATACATCTATCCATATAATGCAGTAACCCCGAGCCCACCTAATAATCCCAGCCCCACGAGCAGTAGCACCTCAGCCCAGGTGGTACAACTAGAACCCAGTCAAGGCTGCCAGTGCAAGCCTGAACCATTCCAAACAAATCCCAGCCCAGTCTTATTCCCTGAGACCGAGCCCACATCCCCCAACCCGACCCCCTAACAAACCGAACAGCCCAGCTGAGAAATCCCAGCATATGCCGAGCCCTTTAATTCCCCCATCCCAAGTCTCAGCCGCCTGTTAACCAGCAGCACCCGACCCTGTTGGCGAAGCAGCCATGAAACCGAACGCCATCGTATATATACATGTCGAGAGGGTGAGAACGAGAAACCCTAACACAAACCGCCTCTCCAAAACCCCTGGACAGTCAGCGCGGCCGCACGCCGTCGGGGGACGCCGCCACCGGCCGCCAATCACCGGCCGTCGCGCGCGCGTCGCGCATGAAGCAGAGAAAACGACAGCAGGAACGACATTGTTGCAACACCAAGTTCACAGTAAGATCCCGATTTCGATACTCTACCGTTTTATGAACCGTGAATTGGTTTTGAAGGCCTATATAACCCTCTTTCCGATCCATAAATTACATTATGAAGATGCGTAATGTATTTGTCGAGAAATCGAGTCGAACTTCGACGAAAACTATTTTTTAACAGTTCGTAGAATAGTCCCCACACCCTGTTTGGAAGGCAGATTTCTGCCAATCCACCTAGAATTTAGGAAATCCCTTTAAAGAGAGTTAAGGACAACATAAACAGGATTAAAACCCTATTATTAGTTTTAATTATGGTTAATTAGATATCAAGATAAATCAGTTTGAAAATCAAGAAAAAACTTGGCGATAACAGTTTAGAAATTTAGAAAATTGTTCGATACGACGTGCGTCCCGCCAATCCGGACGACGTGGTCGCGAACCGAAAGCATTGAAAGTTGCGTATCGAGTTCGTGGTCGTGTGGACTTTGACGGAATTCAAATTGGTCGCGTGTGCGCGATGAATTTGATGCGTATCCGTCAAAATTTACCGTATCGGCCTCTGTACAAATTCCTCAATTACTTCGTGCATGCTCGTCAGATCGAGGTAAAACTTGTGCCAGCAGGACCGTATCATTTTTTTGGTCCTATATGCCAAGTTTGGTCCGATTCTGAGACAGTTGAAAAAATCATCGTTTTACGGGCCCCACGGTCCCACTCAACAGGCGATTTTGTGCACGGCCCGCCGAAATCCAATTTTGGACATACAGTTGGGTTTGTATCAAAAAATGGATCCATAGACATGTAGTTTGACAACTTTAGAGACCTTTGACTCTGGCACACTTTTCGATGCAAAGCGGGTCCAACGGCGGACATCGTTTTTGCCCGAAATTATCGTTTTGCCCCTGTGTCCAGAATTGGACTTAAAGACAGGCAACTCTAGCTAATTTGACTATTCTGAGACTGTTGACATTGTCTATTTCAGCTTTCGGAGATAGTTGTGATGACTTGGACTTCATGGCTTGGTAGTTGACTGTATTTTGTTGGATCTGCGTACAACCTCCAGGCAAGATACCTTGCCTTCCTCTACAGTTTATTTATGTGCATATTTATATTATTATACAGTTTTATTAGTTGATTATTTATATGTGATTTGTATATCATGCCTGCTAGTTTGTATATAGCCTTGTTTATAATTAGCTTTATAGTTCATATTGGATTGGTTTTCTCGTACATCGTGATTGGGTTGTGTCGTGTCATCTTTTGTACTTGGACTGAGTCATATTGTGTCATAGGATGAATAAGTCATATCGGAACTGCTGTACCTTGAAATTCTTGAAGCTTACCTGCGAGTCCACATTAGGGGCGAGGATTAGTAGTTAAGCTAACTTGCGAGCCCACACCAGAGGCGAGAGTTAGTAAGCTAATCTGCGAGCCCACATTAGGGGCGAGGGTTATTAGTTAAGCTAACTTGCGAGCCCACACCAGGGGCGAGAGTTAGTAAGCAAGCCTGCGAGTCTACATCAGGGACGAGGGTTAGTAGTATATGGTTCACACCTGCGAGTCCACACTAGGGACGAGGGTGATGCTAGCCTGCGAGTCCACATCAGGGACGAGGGTTAGTAGTATATGGTTCACACCTGTGAGTCCACACTAGGGACGAGAGTGATGCTAGCTTGCGAGTCCACACTAGGGGCGAGGGCTAGTAGTTGTTCAAACCGGCGAGTCCACACTAGGGGTGAGGGTTTGAGTATTCGATTGGTCATCCATTGACATCGTGATATCGTGTACTCATGTTTTTCTCTAGCAGTTCGCTTAGGCGTAGTGGTTCTTCCAGTCGTGTATAGTCGTATTTTCGTACGGATTGGTCTTCTCGTTTATTTATGTATTTTCTTTATTGCATGATAAACTGCTAGATAGGCATGTTTTTATGTATCTTTCTATGTCCCCTGAGGACCTGATGATCTCTTCAGGTTAGTTATTGCGTGGAGTTAGTTAGAAGCTCTAGATGGCAGATATGATGATACTGAGATTCAGGCATCGTTGTTGTGTTTATTATCCTCTTGTGCTTTTCTTCATTATCATAAGATATCATGTTTCTTGATTCAGTTTAGACTCTTGTTATTTTTCTTTAGAGTCTTATCGGACATGCATGCTAGTGGGCTGTAGACCATGACACATACTTGTTCATTCTTGTTTATATGACTCATATAGATTGAGATATAGTTTAGACTAGATTTGTTTGCCATGATTTGGCAGTATACCATAGCCTTGACAGCGTTTACGTAATCGAGTCGGGCTGGAGTCCATTCGATACGTAGCTGGGCTTGGACATGCTTCGTATCCGAAAAGCGGGTACGGATCGTGACAACTCGGTATGGACTGGTTGAGCATGCACTATGCTAGCATAGATTGTAGGGGAGGTAGAATTCTGTTCAGGCCGCCGGGAGAGCCGGTGTTTGAGTTCACCAGGGGTGCAACGGAGCCAGGAGATGGATTCTGCGGAGCGCTGTTGGCGGGGCCGGTGTTGCCACATCCACTTATTGCTGAGTTCTTGGATGTTTTTCCCGAGGAGTTGTCAGGGATGCTGCCAGATCGTGATGTTGAGTTTTCTATAGACCTAGTGCCGGGCGCTGAGCCTATCTCCCAACACATCTATAGAATCAACAACAGTAAGTTAGCGGAGGTGAAGAGACAGGTCGGTGAGCTGGATGACAAGGGCTTTATTCGATCTAGTTCTTCACCTTGGGGCATACCAATTTTTTCGTCCCGAAGAAGGATGGTACGGTACATATGTGCATTGATTACAGGGCACTCAACAACCTTACCATCAAGAACAAGTATCCTTTGCTAAGGATTGATGACTTGTTCGACCAGTTGAGCGGTGCGAGGGTGTTCTCGAAGATCGACTTGCGTACTGGATTCCATCAGCTGAAGGTGAAGCGGGATGACATTTCGAAGACTGCATTTCGGACTCGCTATGTCCAGTTTGAGTATACCGTCATGCCGTTTGGGTTGACCAACGCCCCGACGGTATTCATGAATTTGATAAACATGGTATTTCATCAGTACCTTGACAAGTTCATGGTGGTCTTCATTGATGACATTCTCATCTATTCGAAGACACCAGAAGAGCACGAGGAGCACCTGAGGATTATGTTGGACACTCTCAGGAGGGAGCAACTGTATAGGAAGCTGTCCAAGTACGAGTTCTTCTTGGATCGCATGAAGTTCCTAGGCCATGTTGTCTCTGGCGAGGGGATATCTGTGGATCCGAAGATGATTTCTGCAGTGGAGTTCTGGTCTACGCTGAGCTCAGTAGCAGAAGTTCGAAGTTTTTTGGGTCTGGCAGGTTATTACCGGAGGTTCGTGCGGGACTTTTCCAGGATTTCCCAGCCGATGACCCGCCTTACCAGGAAGGACGAAGAGTTTGTTTGGTCCGAGGAGTGCCAGGCCGCCTTCGAGGAGCTGAAGACGAGGTTGACTACAGCTCCTATGTTGACGCTGCCATCTGGATCTGGTGGTTATACGATCTACAATGACGCTTCAGGACGGGGTTTGGGTTGTGTACTTCAGCAGCATGGGAAGGTGATTGCCTATGCATCTAGACAGTTACGTCCTCATGAGAGGAACTACTATACCCACGATCTGGAGCTGGCAGCGGTCATTTTTGCTTTGAAGCTATGGAAACACTATCTGTACGAAGAGCGAGTTGAGATCTATACAGATCACAAGAGCTTGAAGTACGTATTTATCCAGAAGGAGCTGAATATGAGACAAAGGCAGTAGTTAGAGCTGATGAAGGATTTTGATATATTCTTACAGTACCATCCGGGGAAGGCCAATGTGGTCATGGATGCTTTGAGCAGGTATCCCGTGGCCATGTGTCTGACGATGGATCATCACCTTCTGGAAGATCTGGAGAGTTTTGGCATAGAGGTGATAGTTCCTGGGTTCGAGACGCAGATGTGGGGTCTCCAGGTGCAGTCGGAGATGATAGACAGAGTCTGGGCAGCTCAGTTCGAGGATGAGGCTCTGAGGGTCATTAGGGAGCAGGTCCGGGCAGGACTGTTGGATGAGTTCTCTATAGCAGGGGATGGGTCGTTGAGGCATGGTACCAGATTGTGCGTGCCGAGCGCAGGACTTCGGGAGGAGGTTCTTCAGGAGGTGCATCGTTCTCAGTACTCTATGCATCCTGGGGCCAACAAGATGTATAGAGACTTGAGACAACATATTTGGTGGTATGGCATGAAACGCGAGGTGGTTCAGTTCATTTCTAGATGCTTGGTATGCCATCAGGAGAAAGCCGGGAGGCTGAGACCCCGGTAGATTGCTCCAGCCACTACCCATTCCAGAGTGAAAGTGGGAGCATTTCACTATGGACTTTGTATCTGGGCTTCCGCGCTCTGCAGGAGGGAAGGATGCGATTTGGGTTATTGTTGATCGATTGACCAAATCGGTCCACTTTTTGCCTTTCAAGGTGGGTTTGTCTACGGAGAGGTTGGCCGAGATGTACGTGCGGAAGATAGTCCGATTGTACGGGGTTCTAGTGAGTATAGTCTTGGATCGGGACAGCCGATTCACTTCCCACTTCTGGAGGAGTTTGCAGCTTAGCTTGGACAAATCACTCAAGTTCAGTACCGCATACCACCTCCAGACAGACGGAAAGTCGGAGAGGACGATTCAGACCCTCGAGAATATGCTTTGTACCTGTGTCTTGGACTTTGGGGGATCTTGGGAGGACCACCTTCACTTGGTAGAGTTTGCTTACAACAACAGCTCCCAAGCCAGTATAGAGATGTCACCTTTCGAGGCTCTATACGGACGGAGGTGTCGTACTCCCTTGTCTTGGGATGATGTCGGCGAGAGGGTTTTGCTTGGCCCTGAGATGGTAGTAGATGCTGCAGAGAAGGTCAGGGTTATCAGAGATAGTCTTCGGGTGGCGTCGGACAGGCAGCGGCATTGGGCCGATAGCCACCGGAGGCCATTAGAGTTTGAGGTATAGTTTACATTTTTCTAGTATTTGAGTCTGATTGTGATTGTTTTAGATCAAGCTCTAAGCCTTGTATTTTATTCTAGGTTGGTGGTCTTGTGTTCCTGCAGATTTCTTCGACGCGTGACATGATTCGTTTTGGTGGCGGCGGGAAGCTTAGTCCACGATACATCGGATCTTTCCGTATCTAGGACATGATCGGTGCAGTGGCTTACCGACTGGAGTTACCGCCCGCACTAGAGGGAGTGCACAGCGTGTTCCACGTGTCGCAGTTGAGACGGTACGTGGCAGATCCCAGTCACGTCTTGGACCACTCCGAGATCGAAGTGGGACCGACACTCAGCTAACCAGAGAAGCCGGTTGAGATCTTGGACCGAAGAGAGAAGGTGCTCCGTAACCAGGTCATTCCCTTGGTTCGCGTTGCATGGAGACACCACTCTCCAAGTGAGTCTACCTGGGAGAGAGAGGACAACATGCGGGAGCGATTCCCATATCTCTTCGAGCCTTGAGGTAAAATTCTTTTTTTTCCTTCCTTGTTCAATTTATGATTGCTGTGTTAGTTCTCATTCAATTTCGAGGACAAATTTTTTTAAGGAGGGTAGATTTGTCACCCCCAGTTTTTGAATTAGGGGTATTTTTGTCATTTTCTAAGTTTTATAATTTTTGGGAATTTTATTTGATTTTATATGATTTTTAGGGATTTGTTTGATTTAGTTTAAATTTTATCCAATTTGGACTTAAGTTGGAGATCCGGGTAGCCTGGACACTAGTGGGACCCACATACTAGCTGGGCTTGGCCCACATGCCATCCTAATTAAGCTAAAAACCAATAAACCATACTCCCATGGCTTAACTAGTCAATTAGAGACTTAATTAGTCAATTTGGAGTTGAACCGAAACAAACCGAAACAAACCAAACCCGAACCGAACCAAACTAAGTCTAATGGGTTGGGGGCTTAATGGGTCTCCATCCAAACCCACTAAACCCCCCTTGGCCGGCCACAAGTGGAGCACCCCCTCTCTTTCCTTCGCCACAAAGCAACCTCTCTCTCTCTCTCTCTTCAATTCCATTCTTTTCAAGCTCCTTCTTCTCCAAGGGATTAACCAAGTCTAGGTATGCTTTTAAAACCCCCATTTATTTCACTTTAGCATTTACTCCTTCACAAAAAATGTGGAGGAGATCATTCTCCACATTATGACCATAGCTTATTAGGTTTCCCCTAAATTCCAGTTTAAGGATTTATTAGGGGTTTTCTTTATTAGAATGTATATAATATATATATATATATATATATATATATATATATATATATATATATATATATATATATATATATATATATATATATATATATTTATATGTATTAGTGTGTGAGTAGAGGAATGAGAGTGGTGGTGGTGTGTGTGAGAGTGTGTGAGTGTGTTTGAGTGTGTGTTTGTGTCTATATATATATATATATATATATATATATATATATATATATATATATATATATATATATATATATATATATATTTACATGTGTGTGTATGTATTTATATATATAGATATGTGTGTGTGTGTGTATATGTATTTCTACATATATAGATGTGTGTATATATATAGATATATATATATAAAATATATATATATATATATATATATATATATATATATATATATATATATATATATATATATATATAGAGAGAGAGAGAGAGAGAGAGAGAGATAGGAAGGAGAAGTAGAGAGGAGGAGGAAGTAGAAGAAGGAGAATAAGAAGCAGCAGGTAGCAGTAGCAGCTGCAGCAGCAGATAGGAGCAGCAGCAGCAGCAGGTAGCAGTAGCAGCTGCAGCAGCAGCATATAGGAGCAGCAGCAACAGCACAATGCAGGAGCAGCAGCAGTGCACAAGCATTAGCAGCATCAGTAGTCCTAAGCCCCTATATAACCCCCCTATATGTATATATATATATATATATATATATATATATATATATATATATATATATATATATATATGTGTGTGTGTGTGTGTGTGTGTGTGTGTGTGTGTGTGTGTGTGTATATAGGTAGATAGTTAGATAGTTAGAAGAAAAAGAATTAGAAGAATATGATTAGAAGAAGAAGAGTTAGAAGAGGAATTAGAAGAAGAATAGAAAGAAGAGTTAGAAGAAGAATTAGAAGAAGAATAGGAAGAAGATTAAGAAGAAGAATTAGAATAAGAAGAATAAGGAAAAATTGAGAAGAAGGAAAAAGGATAAGGAGAAGTAGAAGGGAAGGAGGAGTGGTGAGAAATAGGAAATCAATTTAGAGGAGATTGAGTTAGAGGGTAAAATTGAGCTCCGAGTGTCGGAACGCGTTGAAACTTGGAGGAGACCTAGACTACGTGAATTAGACTTTATGGGTAGGCTCCCGAGTTGAAATCGGGATTTTAGAACGATGGTATTGTACCGTACCATTGCGTATCTTGAGATATTCAAGATATCGGCAATAGGCCGTAAGATGGACTGGATGTCCACTCTACCTAGGAATCTTGGTAGGTAATGAATGTATAGGCTAGTATCCTACTACCCTAGGAAGCACGGGTCGAAATACCAAGCGTAGGTAGGCTAACTTGGAAATTACCTAGGTTAGAAATTTACCTTTGTAAAGGGTAAATTAAGATATTGGCCTACGGCCAAGATACGGGTTTCGGAGTCCAAGATGGACTCGGATATGGGTTGTAAGGGTTGGTAATGATTAGAAATAGTCGTCTCAACCTAATCTTGACCTTGGTTGACCACGGTTGACTTTCTAAACCAAAAGTCAACTATGGGTCAACACTTTACCCCAATTTAGTCCCGAATTCCATTAGACTTGAACGGTTGACCAAAAGTCAACTATTAGTCACCATTGACCTAGGGTTGACGTAGAGTTGACCAGAGTTGACCCGTTGACCAAAAGTCAACTGTAAGTCAATTTTCGACCTAGTTTGATTCGGATTGACTTCCAATGTTCTTCTATGACCAAGGTTGACCTAACTAGACGTGTCTCGACCTAGAATGACTTAATAAGATTTAAATTGATTTGACTTTACTTTCTAAATATAGTATTGATACATCTTGTTCTCTATAGGTTCTCGGGACGCTGCATTGGATCTAGTTAACATATTTTATCATATCACAGGCGAGTACATTCTCTGATAATATTTTCCCAATTTATGATAACTGTTATGATTCATGTACTTAGTGTAGATATGCTTATTCCTGACACATGGTTCTCACGGATTGGTATTTTTGGATCTCGACGAGAGATGTTTCTCCTTCTTAGGTTGGGATGTATTGTGCAAGCTCCCTTGTAGCTCTTGTACAATATGTGGTTACTGATTCTAGAGAAGACTTGCTCCCTTCTCATTAGAATCCCGTGCAGTGACGTATCATGTTTGGATCTATTCTACCAGTTGGGGGTAGGGGGAGTATTAGCGTATGCCTGTGATCAGATCCAACCCGCATTCCTGAACAGTGTTAGTCATATACCGCACTTATGACTAGCCAGGCTAGTTCTTACAGGTACCCAAGCCGATCACAAGTTGAAACTGCTACTCACACACATTGGATATATGGCTTACCTTGATTTGTGTACATACCATGATTCAGTTCTACTTTCCTGTTCTAGCTCTAGCTCTACAGCTTACCATGCCATGATACATATATGTACACTCCATGATTTTATTGTATATGCTCTATTTATAGTCTTATAGCTTTTATTCTAACTTGAGATCTGTTATGAGATATATGTACTCGTTCCATCCTGACCGGATATGTTGAAAATATTACAGATGCAGATGAGGACTATTATTGCACTTACTACGGCCCACCGGACGTAGTGGGTTTAGAGACAGATACCCTAGACCCGCAGGGTGCAGTACCGCAGGACGAGACACCGCCTGTCCTGTAGATAGAGTAGGTCTTTTGTACTGGACCTTGTCTCCAGTTACTCTTGAGACTGTTATTATTTAGGCTTGTATTAGAGACTTGGACTTGGACTTGTATATTCTTTGTGTTTGGACTTGACAGGTTATATTTTATTGTCATGTTGTCTTTATCTTTCAGTCTTTACTTTATCATCTTAGAGCTGTGATTGAGCACTCATATATTATCATTGCTTGTCCTCCGTTCGGAGTTGACCATATTCTCGACAGGTTTTGATATTATATATAAACTGTTGTTAGAGTAGAAAACCTACAACATTCCACGCCATTTTTACGGTGAGGGCTGGGCGTTGTTACGTACACGTGCCCTTATAGCGGGTGCAGGTCGTAACACACGCGTACAGGGGCCACCATTTCTTACTGGAGTCGCCAGAGAGGAGGAGGATGTCAAAGGGGGGTTAATGACGAAGGAGGGGGTCGGTGATGCAGAGTCACACAAAGTCTCTAGAGAGGCTTCTTCGAGAAGAGGGGCGCACGGAGTCACCGGATTTTCCAAAGATGGGGGAATGGTTCGGATGTTTTAGTTTAGAGGAAAGCTACAGCAAAATGAGAAAAGAAGTGGATTGTTTGGAGGTTTTGATATTTCTTAACGAAATAACACATCCGTTGCTAGTCCGTCGCTACATATATACTGACATTTTAACGAAAGACTAGCGACAGAAACATGAAAATTTATTTCAAATATTATAATATCTTGCTATATAGTTGTCCATCCGTCGCTAATATAGCAAAAAAAAAAAGCTTCTGTCGTGGAGGACCGTCGCTATTTATCTATATTTTTGTAGTGCTTCACATGGCACAAAAGCAGCCAACGGATATCTATGTCGACAATAGTTCGATTATCGCTTTGGCGAAGAATTCGGTCTTCCATGGTAGAAGCAAACACATTGACACAAGATATTGCTAAATAAGTGAGTGCATTACACGAAGGTAGTGCAGATGAAGTATGTGAAATCTCAAGACCAAGTCGTCGACATCTTCACCAAGCCACTCAAAACAAGATGTGTTCTTCAAGTTGTACTTGGAGTTACAAAATTAAGTTTAAGGGGGAGTGTTGGAACAAAAAAACTTGATTTGTGTCTAGTTCTTAAGTCCACAATCTAGTTGGTCCATTACCATTGGGCTTTGTTTTATTTTTCCATGAACCATTTTATTTTGTCCTTGGTCCAATTTTAGGATATTTTATGTAGAATGTTCTTGATAATTTAAAAATATTGATATCATGGAGATGTCGTAATATTTGTAAAATAGTCTAGAAGAATCCAAACTATATTTTAATAAGTGTGCAGACTATGTCATTAAAAATTTCATTTCTACCAATCTCCTATTCCACCAAGTTTTTGTCTCTACAACTTCTCGCTCTCCAAACTAGTTATTCCTAGCTAGATAGTTTAGGGAGCAGATCTGATGTACCAAATTCTGTATACCAAATGTTCATTTTCCTATAAATATGTGGCTTTGACTTATTATGGGTGTTAATATTTTAAAATAACCAATGAGATTCATACTTTATAGAATAGGTGACATGTTTGATATACATGATTTATAGACAACATATTTGCTCTCCATAGTTTATTACCTTTCCATAAGAAAGTTTGTCCTCACATCTCTTACGTTACAAAAGTAAAATGATTGCAGTATAAATCTAGGAAGAAAGCAAGTGACACCATTAAAGAGATGACTGGCCTAGCTTCACAAGTGTAGCTAAGAGCCAACGAGCAATACTGGCGTATAGCCTTTCATCCTCACATGACTTGTTCCATGCTACAGGTCTCCTCCCTTCTATAAAACCAAAACCAACTTCTTAGCTCCAACTTCACAACAACACCATTTGTCATGGCCATGGGATACTTCTCTTTCCTCCTCATCCTCGCCATCGTTTCCTTATCCCCTCAAGCCCTTGCCACATGCCCATGCACTAGTCCTTCCCATGGCCATAAAACTCACCCTCCCAAGACGGGCCCCATTCTCCCTCCAATCATCGGCAAGCCGCCAATCTCCCTCCCTCCGGTACCAGTCGTCGGACCGATCATCGGCAAGCCTCCAGTCTCCCTCCCTCCGGTACCAGTCGTCGGACCGATCATCGGCAAGCCGCCAGTCACCCTCCCTCCGGTACCGGTTGTTGGACCGATCATCGGCAAGCCACCGGTCACGCTCCCTCCGGTACCAATAGTCGGGCCAGTCATCGGGCCGATCATCGGCAAGCCGCCAGTCACCCTCCCTCCGGTACCAGTAGTTGGACCGGTCATCGGAACACCTCCGACGAAGAAGAATCCAGGCTGCCCTACACCTCCTGCACCGGCAAAGAAGTGCCCGGCTGACACCGTCAAGCTCGGCTTGTGCCTCAACGTCCTTGGAGCGATCGGGGGCCACATCGGGGACCCTGCGGTGGAGTGCTGCCCGCTTATCGAAGGGCTGGACTCCACGGGCGCGGCATTGTGCTTGTGCACAGTCATCAAGCTCAAGATGCTCGGCATTAATGTCTTCTTGCCGATCGCGGTGGAGCTGCTCATAGCCTGTGGCAAGACGCCGCCTCCCGGCTACAACTGTGCTTAGTTGAGTACAAACTGCAGTACTTCTACATGTAAACCTAACCCTAAATCATGCTTTCTTCACGTACTGTGTACACAGAAACTGACGGAAACTTTTTTTTTTTTAATGTGATTTGCAGGGACCATTTGATTGGTAGAGTTGGTGATTTGAGTGAGACATGAGAGGATGTCCAAGTCATTTCTTTCATTTGCTTCATTTCCTTTTTCTTTTCAATGCATTTTAATGTTTAATCTGTTGGAGTCAATTATGCAATGGAATTGATCAATTGTATTGTCATGATAATTATTTCTTTAAAAATAAATTGTGTATCCCTAGAGAAATTGTTCAAATTGTTAATTAGTTTGTTCCAAATCCAGAGTTGGGACAAAACCTATGGCGCGCTTCTTGCAAGTGAGCTCTTATTACATTCTTTTCCAAAACATGAAACTAATTGTTCCGGCAATTCACGCTCTTGAAGAATTTGATAAAACCCTAGAAACAAAACTACAAAACCCTAAGGAATGTAACTAGTAAATATCATATAAATACAAGCTCTTTGGCATATATGCCTACAAAGAAGCTTCATGATTTCAATAAATTATTGGATGGATCCGGTTTTTCATTTATTTTATGGACGTTGTCACTCAAATCTGATATTGCTTCCATCTCAGAATAACAAACAAAAAAAAAACGATTGTGATATGACACACATGTTAGTTGAAGTGACCAGGTCCATAGATTGAATAATAGATCTGATTCACCTAATAATTTCTCCACGACTTGACTACGATTCTTTTTCAGCATCTTATCACAATGGCTAGTGAGTAGTGAGCAAGAATATAGGCTAAGTTTTACTTAAATATATTCACTTTTTCAAATTTGGCACTTTATTATCCTATTTTTTCATTATGAAGTTAATACTATGAACTATTTTTTTCTTTAATATCCTGAGTTGTTACATTATTACGATTAGAGATAAAACTGAGTATGAAAAGGCCATTATACTCTAACCATAATTCTAACAATATATTTTTCTTATTAGTTTATTTTGATTTCTATTTAGAATGTATAATTAAATAGTTAATATTAATTAATAATATTCTTGAAGTAACCATAAATCGATAATCTCATTCCCAACCACATGTATCAACATAGCAGCCCTATTTCCCATCGATGCCATCACGGTAGAGGCCAATCCTCACACACCACGTCGTTGTGCCCAAT
>JANAVB010020998.1:175000-177500 GCA_029216955.1 Iris pallida
GTGTGTGTGTGTGTGTGTGTGTGTGGTATGTATATATATATATATATATATATATATATATATATATATATATATATATATATATATATAGAGAGAGAGAGAGAGAGAGGAGAGAGAGAGAGAGAGGTAGAGAGGAGAGTATAGAGAGTGAGATGGAGAGGGAGAGAAGGAAGCACAGCAGCAGCTGTGAGGGATGGGGATTAGGGGCTGCTGCCCCCCCTCCCCCTCAAAACAGCAGCAGCAGCAGCTAATAGCAGCTGCAAACCCCCCACCCCTTATACACCCCATTGAACCCCTATGTAGCCCCATATATACCCCCTATATATACCTATATATAACCCCTATATAGCCCTCTATATAACCCCCTATATAGCCCTATATGTGTGTGTGAGTTTGGGTATTAGTTTGGAGAGTTAGTGATATGTTAGAAGTTGTTAAGTTAGCATGTTAGAATAGGGGATAGTTAGATAATGTAAGATATTGAGATAGTTAGAGTTAGAATGAATACTAGATAGATTAGATAGTTAGATAGCGAGTTAGTATTGGTTAGATAGTGTGAGTTTAGTATTCTAGTTAGAGTTTAGAGTTGTGTGGTATTCTTGAGACACCAAGTTGGTATCTCATGGTTCTCAATTACCTTAAGGTAATGTAAATTTACCTTTTTGGACTTTCTAGTATCAAGATACCATGATACGGTATTGAGATACTAGAAGAAGGTTGGAATACCATATTGGAGAGTGGGAGAATACTTAGAATGAAGGTGGAGAAGTCTAGAGTCGGAGTTAGAGGCTAAGGTAAGGGATTACCTTAGAAAGGGTAAGCGGGGTATTTTAAGGTAATGTCCATTTCATAACATGTGAGTTTTATACTTTAAGATATAGTTGTATTTAGGTTTTTATGGTTGGTAATGGTTAGGAATAGTGGACTTGGACTAGTTTTAACCTCGGTTGACCACAGTTGACCATTTTGACCAAAAGTCAACCGGAAGTCAACCATAGCCTAAAATTGACTAGAACTTGACCGAACTTAACCAGTTGACCGAAAGTCAACTGTTAGTCAACGTTAGTCAAGTTTGACCTAGAGTTGACCTAGGGTTGACCAGAATTGACCAGTTGACCAAAAGTCAACTGTAAGTCAACCTTTGACTTAAATCGACCTAGTTTGACTTGCCTTGACCTAGTTTGACTTTGTTAGGCCTAGTATAACTTAGATTGACTCTATATAATCTAGTTGACTTTGTTTGACCTAGTTTAACTTAGTTTGACTTATTTTGACCTAGTTTGACTTAGTATGACTTGATTTTACTTCCAAACCATTATATTGATACAATATTCCATCTGTAGGTCCTCGAGGCACTGTTTTTGGACTCAGTCGACTTATCCATCACATTACAGGCGAGTACATTCTCTGATAACTTTTCCAATTTACGATAATTGTTATAATTTATATAATTAGTATAGATATGCTTATTCTTGACACATTGGTCACACGGATTGGTATTCATGGATCCCGACAGGAGATGTTATTCCTTGTTATCTTGGTATATCTTGTGCAAGTCCCTTGTAGTTCTTGTGCAGTATGTGGACACCGATTCTCGAGGAGACTTGCTCCCTCCTCGCAAAATCCCGTGTCGTAACGTGTCTTGCTTGGATCCACTCTACCAGTCAGGAGCGGAGAGTATTAGTGTAGATATGTGGTTAATTCCTATTGTGTATCCATTGTGTATCGATTGATTGTGAGTGTTGATCATACATTCCATGTATGATTGGCCAGGCCTGTTACTATTGTGCAAGTTCCCAAGCCGGCCACATGTTGTAGCTAGTACTCACACACCTAGATAGATGATTCTTGATTCTTGTACATGCCATGATCAGTTTTACTTGCCTTGTTCTAGCTCTAGATTTACAGCTTATCTTGCCATGATACTCACATGTACATTTTATGATTTCTTGCATATACTCTCTATTTACAGTCTTGTAGCTTTTATCCTATCTTGTGAACTGTTGTTAGTTGATTGTGCTCGTTCCATCCTGACTGGATATGTTGACAAAATATTATAGATGACGGTAAGGAGGATAGCTGTACCTACTACGGTCCGGATGACGTAGTGGGCATAGACTTGGAGACCTTGGTTCAGCAAGGCTTAGCTTCGTCCGATGAGCCTCTAGCTTTAGTTTAGTTAGAGTAGATTTTGGACTGGACCTTGTCTCCAGCTTGCTACTTATGCTTATGATATTGGGATTTGTATAACTATATTACTTTGTTTCTCTTCTTTATGTTGAGCTGGATATTGCACTTTGTGGTTTATATCTACCTTGATTTCGTGCCATGATTCTTCCTACTAGATTGTGATTAAGTTTGTCAGTATTTCATATTATATTCTCCGTACGAAGATGATAGGTTATTATATACTGTTTGTTAGCTCGTAGGCCTACAACGTTCTACGTCGTTTTTATGGAGTAGGCTGGGCGCTATTACGCACTTGTGCCCCTACCTAAGG
>JANAVB010020998.1:182500-189561 GCA_029216955.1 Iris pallida
CTCACATGTTTAGAATCAGGGTTATGGAAAAACTGATAGTTGAGTACGTGATCATGCCCCCTCTACCGTATGCGAGCAAGGTTTCATTTTATATGTTATCGTACCGTAGGCTTTTCTCAAAGCTGTATTTGTGCGTATGTACATCTATCGCCTTATCACTTGTACGAAAGTATATTTCATTTACATGTGCCCTCCGCACATTGTACACCTATTGACGATCATGTACCTGCTCTAGTTTTAAATATTATATATACATTTGTCGCTATGACATATGTATCATTGCCATGATAGATTGTGATATACCATGATTCCTGTTTATTACACTTCTGTTCATTTCATGTTTCGTATATTTAGTTTGTTAGAATTAGTACTTGCTCCCGTCTTGACAGAATAACGTTGTAGGTATACTTACCGACGAGGAGTTGCTATGTGATTCCTATTATGGAGTCGCCATCGAGGATCAGACTTTACCTTACGAGGATGTACCTGCGGAGAAACTCGTCTAGTTTGTTTATTTGCTCGGGACCTTTGAGAGCAGACATATTTTAGACTTTGTATTTTTAATACTGGACCTGTATCCAGTTTTACGTCTTGGCTATGTATTTGGAACATATTTATATACTAGATGATTTTGTGTTTGTGATATTTATCTCAATATGACAAATAGAACTGTTAGCACACTTTGATCTTATATTGTTTGTCTTTAGAACAGCTTACTACGCTTTACCTCAAGCGTAGGCTGGACATGACTCGACCCGGCCCAACAATTTGGGTAGCGGATCGTGACATATTTTTAGTGGTGGCCCATGCAGGTCCTGACTAAGTTGTTTTGGTTACGTCATTGTACCAAGCATGCCTGCAATTATGAACTTAAGATAACTAGATAACACTAGGAATAATATTTAGAACACCTAGAGGATTATTAGGATTGCAACATAGGAAACTCATCACAGCATATGATCGCTATTACAAATTAGACTTTCTTGTTTGTTTGTGATTGTTTACATAAAAGAGTTCTTATAAGTTATTTTATTTATTAGATGGTGCTCACACGCTCATCCCAGTATGCCACACCTGAAAATGGCACACTTCCTATCTAGCCAGTTAACCAGTTGACCGATGCACCTCCACCTCCACCTACCATACACCCCCACTCCACAAATCTACCAACCCAGGTACCTCCACCACTCCCACTTCACAGTCCCAGCAGGACCCGATACTCCCACCAGCACCTATTAGTATACCTACCCAGGCTTCCGTCACTCTCGACGGGAACCAACCGCTCACTCTGATCCAAGGGTTCCTAACGAACCATCAGGAGCAGACCACCTTACTCCGCTAGAGCATGGAGCGTTCTGAGGAGCGTATCATGGTCCCACCACCGGTTAAGCCACGACCGAGAGCGGGAAATATCAAGGACTTCATGGGCGTGAACCCCAGGGAGTTCATGGGGACTGAAGGCATCATAGTCGCAGATGACTGGCTAGACTCGGTAGAGAGGAAGCTCCTTGGAGCTAGGTTGCCGGGTGACCTTCAGGTTGAGGCAGCGGGATGTCTGCTGACAGACTTAGCAGGAGTTTGGTTCAAAAATGAGCCACTATTTGCGAGAGGGAAAGCCACAAGGGATCAGTGTAAGATCTAATTTAAGAAAAAATTCTTCTCGACTACCGCTAGAGTAGCTATGGGGCTACAATTCCAGAACATCCAGCAGGAGAACCGTTCTGTTGACGAGTACGCGGCGGAGTTTAGTTGTTTGAGTCGTTTCGCTCCTAGCCTGGTTGCAGACATAGAGGAGATGATGCGTAGATTTTGCCATGGTCTAGTCCCAGACATTGGCATACTCCTAGTAGCAAACGGGACGACTGACTACTATCAGAGCCTAGAGTTGGCCTGGGGGATAGAGGAGCGTCTTCTGTCTTGCAAGAGGCCGGCTTTCGTACACCACGAGGGACCTTCCAAGTGCCATGCTTTCCAGCCGAGAGCACCGGCGCCATACCAGTAGACATGCCGTCCTCCCATATCACATCACCCAATCCCACCAGTTAGAGCTCCGGGACTACAACAGCAGAGGGGAGCTGTGTGTGTATTCTGTAGGAAGTCAGGGCATGATTACTGCATCTGCAGAAAAAGGTTGAGGCAGTGCTTAGCTTGTGGGTCTACCACCCACCAGCTTCGGGACTGCCCAGTAGCGAGGGTACCAGGTACTAGACCACCATCTAGAGGACCGCTGCTCCCGATTCAGCAGCAGAGGTTCGGGCAACATCTGCAGCAGCAGAAGGGACCCCAGGGGAAGGCTTATAGTCTAGCTCTTGAGGCGGAGCCGGAGCAGGTTTCGGAGCCATATTATTTGGCCGACGTCATCACAGGTCATATTTATTTGCATACTTTTCTAGCTCTATGCATGTTTGATTCTGGTGCATCGTATAGCTTTCTGTCATTAGAGTTTTTACAAAAATACCACTTAGTAGCTATACCTAACGAGGAGATGAGTAGAGTGATGACGGGAGGCGGACCAGTACCCATTAGGGCTATCTATAGATGCTCTATTACTATAGCTGGGAGAGAGTTTGGGGGGCAATTCTTTGTGATGCCACTTTCCGGGTATGATATCATATTGGGAATGGATTGGCTTAGCTATGCTCACGCAGCTATAGACCGTCATGAGGGTAGTATTTGTTCAGTCCCTCAAGCACGACACCATTCAGTGTCAGGAGGACAGGGCCGGAGATCAGCCTAGAGCTGAACTGTTGTGCGACAGTTGAGGAGTTAGCACTGCCACACCCTATCATTAGGGAGTTTATGGATGTATTTCCAGAGGATCTTCTATGACTTTCGCCTGACAGAGATGTAGAGTTCACTATAGATTTAGTACCGGGTTCATCACCAGTATTCCAGGCTTGCTATAGAGTGAACCCCAAGGAGGCCGTAGAGATGAAGGAGCAGATCGATAACCTGTTGAAAAAGGGTTTCATTCGAACTAGTGCTTCTCCATGGGGAGCGCCAGTACTCTTTGTACCGAAGAAGGAAGGTATAGTCCAGTTGTGCATTGACTACCGGGCATTGAATACCATCACCATTAAGAACGAATATCCTCTGTCTCGGATAGATGATTTGTTCGACCAGTTGAGTAGGGCGAAGGTATTTTCTAGGTTAAATTTGAGATCTGGTTACCACCATATGAAAGTCAGGGCTGAAGACTTCTAGAAGACTGCGTTCAATACGAAGTATGGGCAGTACGAGTTTTTGGTGATGCCATTTGGTCTCACAAATGTGCCAGTTGTCTTTATGAACTTGATGAACAAGACATTTCACCAGTATCTGGATAAGTTCATCGTGGTGTTTATCGACGACATCCTGATATACTTGAAGATGCCGGAAGAGCACGCAGAACACTTGCGGACAGTTTTGGGGATTCTGAGGAAGGAGAGGTTGTGTGCCAAATTATCGAAGTGCGAGTTTTTTTAGACCGAGTGGAGTTTCTCGGTCATGTGGTCACTAGAGAGGGGATCTCAGTTGATCCCAGGAAGATTGCTACCGTCGAGACATGGAAGGCTCCGACATCGGTTTCAGAGATTATGAGCTTCTTGGGATTAGCAGGCTATTATAGGAAGTTTGTCCAGGACATTGCTAGGATAGTCGAACCTATGACAAAGCTGACGCAGAAGGACGCAGAGTACATCTGGTCAGAGGACTGCTAGGCAGCATTTGAGGAGTTGAATTGGAGGCTAACAATCGCTCCAATTTTGACATTACCTTCAGGATCTGGAGGTTTCACCATTTACAGCAATACTTCGGGAAAGAGGCTAGGATGTGTTCTACAGCAGCATAGGAAAGTGATTGCTTATGCATCTAGGCAATTACGGACTCATGAACGGAACTATCCTACCTACGACTTAGAGTTAGCTGCGGTGATCTTTGCAGTCAAGTTGTAGAAACACTACTTATACGGAGAGCGAGTGGAAATCTTTACTGACCACAAAAGCTTGAAGTATGTGTTCACGCAGAAGGAGCTGAACATGAGACAAGAAGATGGTTGGAGTTGATGAAGGACTTCGACATTGATTTGCAGTATCACCCCGGAAAGGCAAATGTGGTGACAGATACGCTGAGCAGGCATCCGATGGTATGGTATCTGATGATAGATGGACATTTGCGAGAAGATCTTGAGAAGCTCGTTATTGAGATGATTCGGCCAGGATCAGTGATACAGATGATGGCACTAGACATTCAGTCAGGTCTGATGGAGCAGATCAAGGAAACTCAGCCTACAGATGAGAGCCTCCGCAGACTCAGAGTCCAGGCTTTAGCTGGATTGCTTGATGACTTCACCATAGCAGAGGATGGATCCTTGAGGCATGGCAGCCGATTATGCATACCGAATAAAGAGCTGATAGAGGCGATCTTACAGGAGGCGTACCGATCGCGATATTCTATTCACCCCTATGCCAACAAGATGTACCGTGACTTGTAGGAACATCTTTGGTGGCACGGGATGAAGAAAGATGTATCACGCTTCATTTCAAGATGCCTAGTTTGCCAGCAGGTCAAGGTAGAGCGTCAGAGGCCAGCTGGTCTATTGCAGCAGTTACCTATTCCCGAGTGGAAGTGGGAACATATTACGATAGAATTTGTCTCAGGGCTTCCTCGTTCCCAAGGAGGGAAGGATGCCATATGGGTTATCGTTGACAGCCTGACGAAGTGTGCTCACTTTATACCCTTCAAGGTGGGGCTCTCTACCGAGAAGTTGGCAGAGCTATACATGCAGCAGATAGTTTGCTCGCACGGAATACCGGTAAGTATCTTATCAGACCGGGACAACAGATTCACATTCCATTACTGGAGGATCTTGTAGGAGGAGTTAGGCAGTCGGCTCAAGTTCAGTACAATGTACCACCCACAGACCGATAGACAGTCCGAGAGGACGATTCAGATGCTCGAGGACATGTTGAGGACCTGTGTGCTGGACATTAGCGGATCATGGGAGAGCCATCTTCACTTGGTAGGGTTTTCATACAACAACAGCTACCAAGCAAGAATCGGTATGTCTCTATTCGAGGCACTATATGGACGACGACACCGTACACCGCTCTTTCGGGATGATGTTAGGGATAGAGTTTTGCTTGGGCCAGAGATGATCACTGAGGCAGCAGAGAAGGTCAGGTTGAACAGAGACAGACTCAGAGTTGTTCAGGACAGGCAGAAACACTGGGCCGATGCTAGTCGCAGACCGATGGAGTTCGTTGACGGAGATATGGTGCTAGTGAAGATATCACCCACCAGAGGGACGATCCGATTCAGATGAGACGGCAAGATGAGCCCTAGATACATTGGACCGTTCGAGATACTTGGTAGGCTCGAAGAGGTAGCTTACAGGGTTGCAATTCCACCCAACCTAGCTGTAGTTCACGATGTCTTTCGTGTGTCTCAGCTGAGGAGATACGTTCCAGACCCCAACCATGTGCTAGATCATTCAGTGTTGAAGATCGGACCGAGTCTTGCAGTTACCGAGCAGCCAGTGGAGATATTGGACCGGAGGGAGAAGAGGCTGAGGAACAAAGTCATACCCTTGGTCCGAGTAGCTTGGAGCCGTCACTCTCAAGGGAATCTACTTGGGAGAGGGAGTCGGACATGAGGGAGAAATATCCTTACTTGTTCGACCCACCAGCCGTGAGGGAACCATCCGTTCCCGCTTGGTACCTTAGAGGTTAGTCTTAATAAATAGCCTTCGTCATTGTTTTAATTGCTTTCTATGTTAAAATATTTGTAGAATCTTCTATCCTTGTGAATTTCGAGGACAAAATTTTTCAGGAAGGGAAGATTTATAAGTCCCTAATATTTTAATTAGTTTTAATTGAGGGTTTTCAGTTACAAATGGCATTTTTATCCTTAAAATAATTTATTATAATTATTAGGAATTTTCTAGAATTTTTAAATAATTTTTAAATGGTTTTTTAAAGCCTAAAATATTATTTGCAATTTATTAAATTATTTAATAGCATTTTGTAATTATTTTAAATGTTTTAAGGCAGTTTATAATATTTGAATTTTCTGTGCAAATTACATTTGAACAGAGCTTTGCGGGAGGGGGAGGGGAGGGGGGTTATGCAATTCGAAATTTGTAAATTCAAAGGCGGTGGGGGCTTTGTGTGAATAACGAATCATGGGGGGAGAGGTTTCTGCTAAAAACCCTGACCACTGCCTTCGTCTCTGCCTATTCGACGATCGACTCACCGAAACCCTAATCCTAATTTCTAAAAACTCGGCCAAAACCCTAATCTAATCCCAAACCAGCCCTATAAAAAGACCTCCGTTAAAACCCTAACCCTATTTCTCTTTCCGAACTCTACAAAGCCTCCGTCATAGCCCGTTCTTCCCCGACGATCACCGGAACCCTAGATCTATCCTAGGCGCGGCCCCAGCCGTCGTCGTCACCTTCGACCACCACCATTCGGTTCGCCTCGACGAGACAAACTCAGCAGTATTTTTTTCGACGCCCCACGATGCTTCCTCCGGCGAGTAGCACTCCCGATAGCCTCCATTCGACTGGACACTTAAGTGTCATCTCGTCTCTCGTGTCGCTTTGTGCCTCGTGTTTGCATCACTGGACTCGCCTAAACACGAGGAGTTCGCTAGTGTGCTCGGACACGAGAATTTGTGTCGTACGTGTCGTGCTAGCCACGGACACAGGACTCGTATCGAATTCACGCTCGTGTCCCTAACTGTCCGGATACGGGTTTAATATTAATGGGTTAACGGGTTTGGTTTAATGCTAGCAGGTTTAAACCCGCACAGTAATGGGTTAACAGTATTGGATTTGCTGTTTAAATCGGGTTTGGGTTCAGGCCCAATAGGTTTGGGCTGGGCTTATTTATGTATATAGATGTATATATGTATTTATATATATATATATTTATATATATTATATCTATATAGATATATATATATATATAATAAAACAGTATTGGTATATATATTTAACAGTATTGGATTTGCTGTTTAAATAGGTTTGGGTTCAGGCCCAATAGGTTTGGGCTGGGCTTATTTACATATATAGATGTATA
>JANAVB010020998.1:282903-415919 GCA_029216955.1 Iris pallida
TTGACGTAATCCTACCAACCCTTTCCTCCTATGTAGTAATCTTGCATTTCTTTATGAAGCTCAATACGACATATTTTTTTATAGTCATCTGCTTGTCACCTTCATTTGAACATGATGTTGAAGGCACGACTGAACATGGGAGCTCAGGTCGATCATTTAACAAATAGCCAAGATGTGGTTAATTCAAACGATAGGAGTCGCTATATTCCTTAGAATAGACTTGGAATATTCTCTAGAATATTCTTGGAATATGCCTTTAGCCAAGTGCTAATTAGATCTAGATCTAATTACTCCTATAATTACCCTCTGCCCCCATTAGTGCTAATCACTACAAGTGGGGGGCCATGGGGGTGCTACTGCTGATGTAAACTGCTGCTACAACAGCTTCTTGCTGCTGTTGCTGGAATGGGGGCAGCAGCTCACCTTCTACTCCCCATCCATTCCACCTATCCATTCAACTATCTATCTAATATATATCTACACATACCAATAGCTAACTAGTATCTATTTCTAACCCCAACTTGGTATCCCAACCAAGCTCTAAGACGGATAAATATCAGGTGTCTGAATCGAGCCACAAAGTCCTAAATAGAGCAATACAGGTCATGATATGCAAAATACAAGAGAATGAAGGATACAATGCAATCTATATGATTTCTAGGTCAATCTAGGTCAAAGTCAAACTTGGTCAACTCTAGTCAACTCTAACAGTCAAACTAGTCAACCTTAGTCTGTTTGGTCAAACAGGTCAACTAGTCTAGGTTAGCCTCATCTAGACTAAAGTCAACTATTGGTCAAACCTAGCCTATTAGGTTCAATACCAAGGCATCTAGGTCTTGGGCTAGTCAACTAAAGTCTAATTAGGCCTAACCAACATAGCCTTATATGTTACCCTAGAAACAATCCTAAATTGGGTAAACTATATATACAAGAGCCTATATACAAGCTAAAACCAAAACCTATAATAACTTGGACTACCAATCACATGTATCAAAACATCATATATATATATAATTCATACCTTACATATAAACTTATCCCTCACATTCACTCCTACTCCATACTCCAACCTCTCAACTCTCAACCATGACTTCAAGGCTAACTCAGCCCCATTCAACCTTAACCTCCTCACATCCTCATGTAACCATAATAGCCTATATATATCCAATAACATATAGATAACATATTATGCATATAACCTCACATCTATGTAGTCTGAAAACTCTTAGTCCTAAATATCTACCCATACATTAGCTCAAGAACAACAACCCAATACATAGGTGTATATAGATTATAGGGTCAC
Organism: Iris pallida; assembly: GCA_029216955.1. Taxonomy (NCBI): domain Eukaryota; kingdom Viridiplantae; phylum Streptophyta; class Magnoliopsida; order Asparagales; family Iridaceae; genus Iris; species Iris pallida. The sequence continues at coordinate 284,207 of JANAVB010020998.1, forward strand.
CCATGGAGTATTACCTTAACTTTAACCTCAACTCATAGACCACAGTATATTTCTAATGCAGACCACATAGGACCCAACATATTAACACTGCTGCAGTTGGACCAAGGGAGGTACTAGGACCAAGTGGGGGTATTCAAGCTGGCTGAGATACACTGGCAGAAGAAAATGTATGCAGTGAAGGAATTCATGGGCAATAAAGTGCGACAGTACAAATGATGTGGGCTGATACATGGATAAAATGGACTGATGGAGGATATGAACCCAACCTTTGAAATGGTCATGCCTACTGCTACTGGTTGCTGACTCTTCTGCTGCCTGCTTGCTGCTGCAAGGGGGGTTTGTAGATGCTAAGCAAAGCCCAAGCCAAGGCAAAGCACACAAAATAGAGAGTGCAACACAAAATGGGGATGTATGTATGCAGCTGCACACAGGGGAAGTGGTCATCTATGAAGGTTACATGAATGATCAAGGAGGAACTAAACAAATGCATTAAAAAGGCTTAAGACTGAACAAACTCAGATCTCTAACAAAACCATGTGTCTTGTGTGTACGTGTGTCTGTGGTGTACTGTGTCCGTGTGTGTGTTCGTGTGTGTGTCCGTGTGTGTGTGTGTCCGTGGGAGGGAGGAGAGGAGGAGGAGGGGGGGAGCTTAGGGTTTACCTGAGCTCGAGGAGGAGGAGCTCGACGGAGGGGGGGTCGTCGGGGAGAGGGATTCGCCGTGGAGAAGGGGGGAATCGTCGGGAGAGGGATTCGCCGGTGGAGAAGGGGGTAAGTCGTCGGGGAGAGAGGGGACTCGTCGGGGGAGGGGGGACGGTGAGTCGTCGGGGGGGGGGGGAGGGATTCGCCGGAGAGGAAATCGGGCGAGGGGGGAAAAAAATTTTCGTTCGAAAATTTTCGTTCGACTGAACTCTCTGCCCTAATTATAAAAGAGTTAGCGACGTCCTTATTAGCCGTCGCTAACCGCCAAAATGGCGACGTTAAGTAAGTTACGTCACAAAACGTCGCTATTCAGCGACGTTTTTAGTCTTCTGTCGCAGAACGTCGCTAGTCAGCGACGTTTTACGACGTTTCCTTCGTGGCGTCGCTATATTCAATGTTTGGCGACGCCACAAGCATCCGTCGCTAATACGTCGCTATATGAGCAGATTTTAGTAGTGTTAGGGTATATCCGGACAATCTCGTCCATTAACCATATCAACATAGGATCAAAGCGGCCTTCGTTACACATAGCGCAACTAACCATCAATGGTCACATATACCATATAGCTAAACAATATAGATCATCATGGATGCGTAGCATGAATTACACGCAATGTGATCATCATGTCTATTTCCAACTGGTCTCCTTACTTAGTGAGATCAATACTTTAACATAATAAAAACAGATGAACTGATTTCCATATATCTGATTAGATAAATACCAAAATACTTTAATACATAATTGTCCAAAACTAAATAGCACCAAAATACATAAAATACAAACTCCCCTATATTGCCATATTTTTAATTAACACCCATATGAAAGTATGCTCATGAAAGACCCTGGTGATAATGCTTTGTGAGCGATCCGCTAACATAGAGTTTGTCCTAATGTGCTATATTAACACTAACCATTCTGAATTCTTTTCTTCACAACTAAAACTTATGTCAATATCCTTTGACTTATACAAGTTTCTGTTGTTATTGGAATACAGTACTGCTGGTTTATTGTCACACCATAATTTTATGTGGTCTTTTAATACCGTACTGTAGGCGCAACCTTGTGACAATTTTACAACCATATTCCCTGAATAGATACCCCACAACATGTTATAAACCTTGCTTTCATGGTAGAAGAAATTATGAGTGCATATTTAACACTCATCCAAAATATATCTACATTAGTCAGCATAACCTGATGTGGATCTCCTACTGTGTTAGCATCCAACAAAATCGGAGTCGGAATACCTTATGATCTCCAGAATTATTCCATCTCCTACAAAGAGCATATAATTTCTTGTTCTCTTTTAATTACTTAAGTAGTTTGGCTGCTATCCAATGATCCATCCATATATGCTTAAATATTTGCCTAACATCCGAATTATGTACGCAATATCCTGACGCGTACATACTTGTGCATACATTAGACTCCCTATAACTGATCATGAAGGAAAAATCTATTGTATTTTCTTAATTTTAAGGCTAACCTTAGGGCACTGATTGAGACTGAACTTGTCTCCTTTAGCGACTGGGATGTCACCTGGTTTGCATTCCTGCATGCCAAATCTTTTAAGCACTTTATCGATATAGCTCTTTTGTGATAATCCAAGAATACCTCGAGAACGATCTCGGTGTATTTGAATTCCTAATACAAAAGAGGCGTCACCAAGAACTTTCATCTCAAAGTTATTTGATAGAAATTTCTTAGTGTCATGCAATATGCCTATATCATTTGTGGCAAGCAGTATGTCATCAACATACAAAACCAAAAAAAAAAATTACTTCCACTAAATTTGTGATACACACAATCTTCAACAACGTTAACCTCAAAACCAAACGAGGTAACAACTTGGTAAAATTTATAGTACCACTGACGAGAAGCTTGTCAATTTGTAAGCCATATTATTTGGATCTTTCGACACAGTTTTCTGGCTGCACCATATAAATAGTTTTCGTCAATGTTACCATTGAGAAACTCCGTTTTGACATCCATTTGATGTAACTCAAGATCAAAATGTGCAACATGTGCTATGATTGTTTTAAAGGAGTTTTTTCAAAGATACCGAAGAGAAAAACTCTTTAAAATCAATTCCAAAATTTGAGTAAGTCACTAGTTGCAAGACATACTTTATACCTCTCCACATGATCCTTCGAATCCTTCTTGGTTCTAAATGTCCATTTGCAACCAATGGATTTCATACCTTTTGGTAACGAGACAAGTTCTTAAACTTTATTGTCTTGCATGAACTTATACTCCTTATTTATTGTATCAATCTACTTTGAGAACTAGAACTTTTTATGGCCTGACGGAAGTTGATTAGATCATCTTCCAGTATCCACAGTCTTCCTCATGTTCCTAGAGAAATATGATAATATTATCCAAAATTATATTTCTCCTTTCTCTGGTGGACCATCTTAATATTACCGGTTCTTGAGGTTGTTGAGTTTGTTCCTTAGAAATAATTACCTTATCTTGAATGGGGTGTCGCTACATTGTCGTTGTTAAGGTATCTCAACAATGACTTATAGAGGTAATTTGACATTGTCTTATTGAGACTCCGAATTCACTTCTTGATCATGACAGGTATAGAATCATGCACATCGTCAAAAGTGATAGTAGGAATCGTAATTGATTCCTTCTTAAAGACAATGATCCTGACTTTATTTTTCCCCCAAACTCAACATCCTCAAAAATTATATTACACTTCTCGTCTCAAAAAAAAATTTCTTAGTGTGGGACCGTATAGTTATTAACCCTTTGATCTGTAGCATAACTAATAAAGTAGCTGCTTATAATTTAACTTTGGTCTTTCTTTCCATTACACATTCAATATAAACATTAAAGTCTATAAAGTCAATAGAATCCAAATCTCATCAGACACAAATCGTTCAACTCTATTTATAAAGAAGTGACCTAATGCTTATGTCATAATGAGGCTATATATATATATATATATATATATATATATATATATATATATATATATATATATATATATTATTAAATATATATATATATATATATATATATATTATTAAAAAATATATATATATATATATATATATATATATATATTATTAATTTTGCGTTTAGTACCACATGACTTTACTTGCAAGGTTTCATTATAAGATGCAATAGTTTCAACTAAATATAGGTTATCATAAACCTTAAGGGATCCGTTACCAATAATATTTAAATTTAAAGATAGACTAAACTTATTGTTTCCAAATGAACAATGATAACCAGATTTATCCATTAAGGAAACTGAAACTGAATTTCGTCTAAAAGACGGTACAATAAAAGTGTCTATTAAATCCAAATAATAATCGGTTCCTAAAAATAACCTAAAATGTCCTATTGCTTTCACTTCTACCGAATTATGGTCACCCACATAGATGTATCTTTCACCATCAATTGACTTTCGGTAACTCAGACAACATTGCCTAGAACATTAATATGGGTAGTCCCACCAGAATCTAACTACCATGAGTTTCTTGGTACTAAATCTAAATTAACCTCAGAACAGATCAAATTTAGAAATATACTTTTCTTTATACGCCATGCGTGGTACTTTGTACATTTTTTCCTTATGTGTCATGTCTTATCACAAAAGAATAACCCTTAGTTTTATATTGTTGTTTCTTTTGATCTGTACCCTTAGCAGCTACTGTATTCATTTTTTTTTTGCCCTTAAAGTTTATCACATTAGACATGAAAATTAAAATCTTATTGACAGATATTTTAACAACATTAACTGTAAAGAGAACAACGCAACAAAAAACAAACATGCTCTAACAAACAACCAAAGCGTAAAATATAGTCAAACAAATTCAAATAATGGTGAACCCCATCTCAAAATACCTAGTACATCATTAATATCAAGTCTTTGGACAGTGATATTAACTGCAAGTGATATTCTTGGTATAATGATCAAACGTTGACAATAAGTCATGTCAAATAATGATCCTATCTTTGGATCGGGTTATTATTCACATGTAAACCGTATAATTATCACACATTTATCACCACAAGTATGTGTACAATTCGGCAAAGTATTAACCTTCCTTTGGGCCGGCTAATACTCGCATGAATTTACACACACAAACATCTAACATCCCTCATAGACTATCTACGCAAGAGAGGTCACTTTGGCGACATCTTGTTTCAATGGGTCTATTTAGAATATTAGACGACTATTGCTAGTCACAAAAGGCACCAAAAAAAATTTGAATGTTGACTAAATTTTACAAAACCGAATCATGTCCAAAACTCTATGTACATGCATAATTAAATTTAAATAATCAATAATCAATAGATTAAATTGTACTTAAATATATGTATCAAAAGATTACAACCTTATCAGGTCGTTACTATCTTTCTGACCCACAACTAATGCCTATATAGAGAATCCATGAATTAGATAGCTTAAATTACAATAGTAAAAAAAAAAACTTTAGATTGGGAGCAATATGCCAATATCTTTCCATATATTCTATAATATATTACTTAGTCTGGAAGATGCTAAAGGAGCACCAAAATTAACATGTTGCCCATCATCATGCGGCCAACTAAACATATCATTATGCTGCCAATCTCCAAAAAAAAAAGAAGCAAATTTGCCAAAGCAAATTCCTTAATTTAACTCGGATCATTAGAACTCTTTTCTTCATGTCAAATTCTCTGATAGGATTATGGTTCTCAAAAAAATATTGTTTGGATGTTTCTGTATTGTGTTTTGCAAGTCAAAGCGGAAGGTATTGCCATAGGAACAAGAAGGTGCAAGTGACCAAATTACTAAAGCATATCAAAGCTGATAACATCAGAATATTTACAAGTGACCAAATTATGATATGCATGGTGTTATATGTTCGATAGACCTGGATAGGGTCACATGGTAACAAAAAATTCAACAAATATGGTTCTGTCCATAATCCGAAACCTAATAATAAGGTAGTAACGATGAACTATATGAATTCACCTTCTGAAGACAGTGAGATGAACGGCGCATAAAAAAAAATCGAAGCCTAACAAAATATGTTTTTTCTTCTGGTGGGTCATAAAAAAAAACTCTGATCGAAAATCCAAACCCTAATTAAATCAGATCGAACAATCTAGGGTTTCTGAATAACAATAAATAAAAAATAGATTATAAACTTCGACCTCATAAATCAAACAGGAGGCTCTGATACCACTTGTTAGAAATTTTATTGTGCCCTGTCGATTCATGAGATGAAAAATATAAATTAAATTACAGAAGCGTACCTGAATCCATTACTAGACTTGATGGATCTTGAAGTGAACGTCTCTTTATTGGGTTCGATCTTCCAACTTGCTACGACCCTTAATGACAAAGAAGAATCCGAATCCTTTGTCCCTCTCTTTCTGTTGATGGGGATGCAGAAGAGAAAAAGAGAAAACCTCTCTTTTGGTGGCCGTATAAGTTGGAGACCATAACCCTAATGAACACATATATTTATATGTTTTGACATTTCTAATTTGGCCCCTCATCAAATTAGAATTATCTCCGGTATCTACACATTAATTCTATGACAATTATACCCTTAAGCCAATTTCCAAATAGACCACTTTAATTTGGCTTAATTATTTAGATAGCCCAAACACAATTAATTTTACATGTGTGGCCCCTTAATTATTGAATTATTCTAACAGGACCAAACCTGAGAGGCGAGATCGCCAGAGTGCAATATGTGTTCTGCTGATTCCGTCTTTGCAGAGGAACAACAGTGGCACTTGGACGCAAGGTTGTAGCCGAGGGAAGTGAGGGAGTCGTCTGTAGGAAGCTTTCTTCTCTGCGCTCTCCAAATGAGAATCGACCATTTGTTGGAAATGCAGGACTGCTAGTAAGGGGCGTAGGAAGGGGGATGCACTCCTTCTCCCCTGGCCGTAATCCTGGCCGAAGCAAGAGTGAAATCGTCGCTAGTCGTCAGGGACCACCTCAAAGTTTCATCTACGGGCACCATCAAAGGTTCTGCTATATCGCGGCCGAGGAAAATTCTACGCTAATTCACCGATGCTCTGCTGTTGGCCGTCACGGTCGTGGGGTTAGTGTGTTGGAAGTACCTGCCTTTCATGAAGCGAGCCCAGATCGAGTTCTCCGTGTGAACCTTCCACCATAACTTCATGGAGCTGGCTGCCACGATGAGCGCTAATCTGCTGAAACCCAGTCCGCCTTCACTAGTTGGCTTGGCCATGGTGTCCCATCTGGCCCAGTGGTGTTTGTCTTTGCCGTCGCCGTGGCCCCAAAAGAAATTGGAGAGAAGAGACTCTATGGATGTTAAAACCTTCTTCGGCGGGGAGCACACTGCCGGAGTGTAGATTGGAATGGAAGAAAGCACATGCTTGATGAGAATCATCTTGGCCCCCAGGGAGAGAGTAGCGTTGTGCCACACACACACACACACACACACATATATATATATATATATATATATATATATATATATATATATATATATATATATATATATATATATATATATATATATATATATATATATATTTGAACACTAGAATATTATTGATGTATCAGGCGCAAAATGTCGAAGCCTATACAAGTCATATATATATATATATATATATATATATATATATATATATATATATATATATATATAGCCCGCAAACAGTACTCCCGTCTGGATCGTGTGCTGGTAGACAACCTGTGGGCCGACTTGGATCTCATCACCAACTTCTCTCACCTTAACACCACAGAATCGGACCATTCCCCTCTCCTGATGGAGATCAGTAGCAACTCCACCCAGATCAAAAAACCTTTCCACCTCCTGAACTTCTGGAGCCACCACCCTCATTTCAGGAACATTGTGGCCTCCGTGTGAAGATTTTCCAGCAACCCTAACCCACTAGTCCGCATAGCAGTCAAGCTCAAAGCCACCAGAGGTGCATTATCATCTTAGAGCAGACTCGCTTTTGGAAATATTTTTCAAGCTATCAAGACAGCTGAGGATGACGTCACTCATGCTGAGATCCTGTTCGCTTGCGAACAGCTCATCGGAAACCCGCGTCGCCCTGAACCTTACCAAGGTACTTCTCAAGTCTAGGCTGAAGGTCGAGACGAAATTTTGGAAGCAAAAAGTCAGATTGACCTGGGATTCCAAGGGAGACAGAAATTTTGGCTTCTTCCACGCCTGCGTCAAAGGCCGCAGAAATCAGCTCAATCTTCACCAAATCTCGGACGACAACGGCATCCTCCCCAAAGACCAGAAAAGCATCAACATGGCAATCGCCAACTTCTACACCAAACTTTTCTCCAAAATGGACGTCGTTAAGGATGAGGCATTCCTGGCTAAGGTCCCCAGCCTGATCATCGAGCAGGAGAACGTAATACTGTTGACCCCCCCTCCCCGAAGGAAGTCAAGTCGGCTGTCTGGTCACTAGACGAACACAGCGCTCCCGGGCTAGACGGCTTCTCCGGAGTCTTCTTCCGTTCTTGTTGGGAGATTATCGGGCATGACTTTCACGAAGTCGCGGTGGCATTTTTCCAAGGAGCGAGCTACCCAAATCCATCTCCCGGGCCAACTTTATCCTGATCCCTAAAAAAGATAACCCGAAGACATTCAAAGACTTCAGACCGATCAGCTTATGCACCTTCACCAACAAAATCATCTCCAAGATCATCGCGACCCGCATGTCCACTCTTCTTTCCAAGATCATTTCCGAGGAGCAGAGCAGCTACGTCCCAGGTCGAAACATTATCGACAACATCCTGCTCGCTCAGGAGATGATCACTTGCATGAAATTTCTGTCCAAGGGAGAAACGTCGCCATCAAACTTGACATGGAGAAAGCCTACGACCGTCTAGATTGACAATTCATGATTTGGTTTCTCAGGGCCTTCGGGTTCTCAGAGACCTGGATCGACATCATCTTTAGGTATGTTAACAACTCTTGGTTCTCCACAGTTATCAACGGGCAAACTGACGGTTTCTTCAGATCCAGCCGCGGGGTTCGGCAAGGTGACCCTTTATTCGCCACCATTTTCATTATCGCAGTGGAAGCGCTCAGCAGAAACCTAAACAACATGGCGAACACCCCCAGATTCTATCACTATTATACCACCACGAGATGCCCTCTCATCATGCATTTGGCCTATACCGACGACATTCTCATCTACTCTTCCGGGGACATCGGGTCGGTGGAGGTGGTCTGCAGCACTCTCGAAAAATATACCAAATGCTCAGGTCAACGCATCAACGCTGATAAAAGCGTCATCTACACCCACCACAACGCCGACCGGAGTCACTCGTCCACCCTCACCAACCTAACCTCCTTCTCCACCGCAAACCCACCATTCTCCTACCTAGGATGCCCGCTGGTGTACGAGAAATCGAACTCAGGCATTTTCGAGGGGCTGGTGAACAAAATCAAAAGAAAAATCGAAGGTTGGCACAACGCGACCCTTTTCTCGGGAGGCAAGATGATCCTTATCAAGCATGTCCTATCCTCCATCCCCATCTACACAATGGCCGTGTGCTCCCCCCCAAGAGATTCATCTCCTCGGTTGAGTCCCTTTTCGCCAACTACTTCTGGGGCCAGCTCGACGGCAAAGACAAGCACCACTGGGCTAGCTGGAACACTATAGACAAATCCACCGATGCAGGAGGACTGGGCTTTACCAGATTAGCGCACATCATCGACGCCTGTTCAATGAAGTTCTGGTGGAAGCTTCGTACGGATAATTCCATTTGGACTTTTTTATGAAGGCCAGATACTTCCAACATTCTCACCCAGCAACTGCCGTCACAAACAATCGATCCTCTGCATTCTGGCGTCAAATCCTCTATGGCCGCCACCTCGCTAAACCCTTTATCATCGAGAACCCCGACACCCTAAAGTGGTCCCTCACGCCCAATGGCACCTTCACGATGGCCTCAGCCAGGACGGCGACACGAGGCACTGACTTGCCTGTACCATTAATCGCTCCTTTTTGGCACTCCTGCATCTCCAACAAATGGTCGATCCTTATCTGGAGAGCGTACCGTCGAAAATTACCTACCGACGACTCCCTTACCTCCATCGGCTACAGCTTGGCGTCCAAGTGTTACTGCTGCACCTCGTATCAATCAGAAACAACCGAACACATCCTTCTCTACGGCAATCTCGCTAATCAGTTGTGGTCCAGTCTTTCTCGGCGATGCGGCCAGGCTCCACATACTGGAAGCTTCAACGATCTCCTTGCCAGCTGGGGCTCCTCTCATGGGTATCAGATCGTCGCAACCGCCGACATTTGGGTGCAATGGAAGAACAGAAACAAATTTAGGTACGAGGACACCAACACCCCCAGCAACTTTTCAGGGAAGTCCTCCGGCAGAGTCTCCGCATCAGCAGACGATGCTCCCACGCACCGGACAGTTTTTGGAAGGAGTTGTTCTAGACCGACTGGCACTTTTTGCTATTTTCGGTCTATTTTGGTTTCAGTCTTTCGGTTTTCTTTCGCGCTTGGCGCGTTTACTTGTATAGGCTTCTGCATTTTGCGCCTGATACATCAATAAAGTTCCTTCGTTCCAAAAAAATAAAATAAATAATAAATAAAATAAAAAATAAAAAATAAAATAAAATATTATATATATATATATATATATATATATATATATATATATATATATATATATATATATATATATATATAAATGTATGTGTGTATGTATGTATGTATTTCCTTTTTTTTTGTATAATCAAACTTTATAAAGATATATACAAATATACACACGCACACACACACACACACACATATATATATAATATATATATATATATATATATATATATATATATATATATATATATATATATATATATTATATATATATATATATATATATATATATATATATATATATATATATATATATATATATATTTAAAGAAACCCCCCGCCATTTATTAATAAGGCTGAAAACCAAGCCAGTCCAAGTATACAAGACCCAAAATGACAAAGCCAGTACAAGTATACCAACAAAAGGGACAGGGAGGGGGGGACCACCAAAAAGAGCTAAGTGGGGAAAGGTGACCAAAAGGATCTCAGAATGTGGGAGCAGTGGGTGCTCCGCTTGCGGCATTGACGGAAGATTTTCCAGGTGAGCTGATCGGCCGAGTACTGATGCCCTTCATATCTCGCCTTGTTACGGTTTTTCCAAAGCACCCACGTGGCAACCGTTGCGACGATCTGGTGGCCATGGGAAACAGAACCCCAGGCAACTGCCAGATCGTGGAAGCGTCCCCCTCCCGGCGCAATGTTGTACTTCTGGTTGAGGATCCTCCAAGAGTCGCCTGGGAGAGACCCCAGGCGAAAAATGTGGTCAATGGACTCCATCTAGCGATCGGGGCAACAATTGCAAGCGGACGCAAGGCTGAAACCGATGGTTTTGAGAATGTCGTCGGTAGGTAATTGCTTGTAAATGACTCTCCACATGAGGATGGACCAATTCCGGGGGATGCAGGTTTGCCAATAGTGAGCGATGGGGTGGTGCTGCTGGCCAGTCCCAAGGATAGCCGTCCTCGCAGACCTAACCGAGAATACACTAGAGGCTTCGAGCGTCCAGCAGAGCGAATCATTCTCGCTGCCGATGGTTATACCGCTCTGGCGGATGCTGTCCACCGCATCTTCACCAGACCAATCACGAATTTTGTCCCAATTCCAGTCGTTGATAGAGAAGTTCCACAAGTCTCTGATTCTGCTGTTTCTCGGCGACTCCAAAATGTTCGGGATCAATCCGTCCCCGGTCCAACGCTCCACGAATGGGTTCGATTCGCCGGCACCCAAAGTGAGTCTCATTGCTGGCTCGGCTAGGTCGCGGCCGACGAGGATGCGACGCCATGCCGCCGATGATCTGCTATTGGAAGTGGCCAGAGAAGGGTGCATGTGTTTGATATATATATATATATATATAATATATATATATATATATATATATATATATATATATATATATATATATATATATATATATATATTTCCTTTTTTGTATAATGAAACTTTATAAAGATTGATAAGATTGAGCAATTACAAATTTTATAAAGTTTCATTATATATATATATAATGAAACTATATATATATATATATATATATATATATATATATATATATATATATATATATATATATATATATATATATATATATATATATATACATATATTTCCTTTGTTTGTATAATGAAACTTTATAAAGATTGATAAGATTGAGCAATTACAAAATGAGTAAAACCGACCCAATATCATAATGTAGAACACACCATATTTCTATGCCCTTACCTCTTGACCTCTCAAAGTCCTCCTCACCTTCATATTTTTTTTTCATATATATATATATATATATATATATATATATATATATATATATATATATATATAAAAGAATGAAACTTTCTAAAGACTGATAAGATCGAGCAATTACTAAATGAGTATAACCGAGTCCGAGCTCTCTAGCTTAGTGGTATTAGAGCGGACACCCGGAGGGACCGGCAAAGTTCGAGTCCCCCAATTGTGTGTGTGCGTGGGATTTCAAAAAAAAAAAAAAAATGAGTATAACCGACGCAATATCAAAATGCAAAAACACTATATTCCTACGCACTTACTCTTTTCTCTTGACCTCTCATAGTCCTCCTCCCTTTCTCCTTCTAACGATTTACCTTAAAAACCAGTTGATCCCTAGATAAAGAGTAGTCCTCGTACTTGTTTCTAATCTTCCAAAGAACCCGACCCCCACCAGCCACACTTCCACCACTACCGTTCTTAGGGCAATCCACCATTCCTTTAGCATGTTGTCGACGCAAATCTTTGCTGAGGCAATATTACAAACTTCTCCAAAATAACCCCAGACACCTCTCGCATCCTCACCCTCCTATAGGATATGACTGAAGTTCTCCTCTGTTTACTCCACAGTAGTGATACTACAACACTAACTAAATACCTTTTTGCATGAGTATGTCATCGGTTGGAAGCATACCACGAAGGACTCTCCAAAGGATAATAGTTCACTTTAAGGCGAAGCACTCGGTCCATATTGCAGCTATATACGGCTCCTCGGCATGTATGGCATGCACCACAGACCAAGCAGAACAAATAGAAAAATCTCTATGCTGGAAGCCGCACAAGCAAAGGAGTCCTTCGCATCTGTGATACTTTACCACTTTCTCCTGACCGTTGTCTCTACATCAGCGCTGAATAATCTCAAAATAAGCCCTTAGTCCCAATCCCCCTCATCCCCCACAGCTAACTAATACTAAAAATCTCAATCTGGGAACTAACGGCCTGAGAAGCCCGATGCCAGTGCAGTTCACCCAAACAATATCACAGTTCCCACGGCCAACCTTGATATGGATGTGACATTCACCCTACTCCCTCCCTCGCAACAATCGTCTCTAGACCCGAGACGGCTTGTATTGGCGATAGCGAGCACCGAGCGGTACCTCTGGAAGTACAACTCCAAAGAGAACATTGATTGTGCAGCTTCCACTAAAGCTTAATGGTAAAAACGTTAATGACTTCCCTAATCCCATGAATCCCCTGACCCCACGGCTGCGGTTGGCCTCACCAGACTCTTCCAACTAGCCCATACTCTCTTCTCCTGACCACCTTTATGCCCTAGATGCCCAATATATATATATATATATATATATATATATATATATATATATATATATATATACACACCAATGACCCCTAGCCTAGTGGTATATATATATATATAGCCTAGTGGTATATATATATATATATATATATATATATATATATATATATATATATATATATATATATACCACTAGGCTAGTGGTATATATATATATATATATATATATATATATATATATATATATATACCAATGACCCCTAGCCTAGTGGTAATGGCAAGGCATGCGGCCCAAGTGGTTAGGCGATCGATTCCTAGTGGGGACGTTCGACACAATTACCATTTTCCAAATAGATACAAACACACACACACACACACACACACACACACACACACAATGTCACCCCCAGTTTTCAGAAACAGGGATATTTTTGTTATTTTACATTTTCGAATATTTTTGAAATTTATTTTATTATTTATGATATTATTTTGGGGTTGAAATTTATTTTTATTATTTATGATATTGTTTTGCGGTTATTTGAGTCGGGTTCGAATTTCAACTCAATCCGACTTGAAACGGGGACCCGGGGGTAGTGTGACTCTAGTGGGACCCGGGGGTAGTGTGACTCTAGTGGGACCCACACACTAGTTAGGCATAGCCCACATGATATTATTTTTAGTCCACATGATAGAAATATTTTAGTTAGAGGTTAGACTAATTATCATGGATAAGGTTAGTGTGATTAGAGACTTTAGAATGACTAATTTAGCCCCAACCAATTAGCCCTTTTCTAATACTAATATAATAGATTAGTGGGGGCATTTTGGACCTTACCATAATAGGATAAATAGCCCCATATGGCCAACCACTTTGGGAGAGGATAGGCTCAAGTTCATTTCATTATTCTCATCCACACTCTCTCTCTTGTTCTTCCCCAAATTTCTAGAGAGCAATCCCTAGCAATTTTTCCACCAAATCCTTCCATTTCGCTACCAAATCTTCTTCTTTCCTTCTCCATTCTTGCCAAGGAGAAAGCTATCCAAGTTTAGGAGGATTCGGAGCTCGTTCATGTCCTTTTGGAATCTCTACGTGTCGGTGTCGCTCCGAGAAGACTTTTCTTCGATTCGATCTACCGGGAGGTATAAATCCCTTCTCCTTTTCATTTCCTCATGCATATAGGTCTATTTTGAACCCATAGGAATGACCTCCATGGTTGTATCTCCATTTGTGTCCATTTCGTGTCCATTTGGAGGTCATAGGAGTGTCATTTGTGTTGTGGTTGTGTCCATGTGGGAAAACTCCAAATTTGGACACACTATGTGTTGTTGTTATGTATGAATAAATTATTACATGTTTAATCTCATATTTTTGTATTGGAGATGTGTTCTATAGTGTCTCATATATATATATATTAATATAGAGAGTGAGTTCTTGATATATTATGTTATATACTTGTGTTCTTTTGTCTCAAACTACCCAAATTCGTCATAATTTTTATCCACGTTTTTAGCAGCAATAGCAACTTAGAAATATCATAACTTTTAGGTTAAAACTCTGATTTATCATCAGTTTTTTTAAAAGAACCGTATCGAAGTTAGCTTTCCAAATATATATTTTAATAAGCCAAATTATTTCTGTAACTTTCTGTAGAATTATTTGAGTGTCAGTTGTACGAAAGACGAACGCGTTTCGGTATTTTCACGATTCCGGGAGCTTCCGGACACGAAAATGCGATCCGTTTGAAGTTTCGGAAAGCTAACATGAAGTACTACAACATACTTTAATCCTAGAATTTAGTGAATGCCCAATTGGTACAGTATTGATTTTAAGTAAAAGAGTGACTATACGATATATGCATTTTGTGTAACCTATGAGCCTATGTAGTATGAATATTAAATGAATATAGAGTATGTAATGCATGATATGTTAGATGAATAAAATGATATATATATGATATATATCCTCTTTACATTAATGTATATATATGGTTGAATGCAAGCATGTAGGAATGCAATTAATGTAATATAATATAAAGTATGCATAAATGATATAATATATGAAAGTATATAATGTATTCAAATATGTATGTATAGGTGCATGAATGGATGAAATACAAGCATATGGGTAATACAAGGTATTGAAACATGTATGCAAGTATCCATATGTAAGTAAGTAACGTAATCAAGTATGAATGTATGCTATATATGAATGCCAACATGATAGGAATGTATGATGCCATATTAGCACTTAGCACCATGTTCATATGTTAAAACCCCCTTCTACATGTTGACAGTAACCCTAAGCATGAATACACATAAAACCTACTTACTGTTATGAGTAAACCCTTTGATGTATAAATAAACCTTTTTGTTATGATTAACACCCACACACACACACATGCTAAACCTATGCTTTACATGTTATTTCTTCTATGTGACACAATGAACCCTTGCTAAATGTTATCCTTCTAACATAACCCCCTCACACTTGAATACATTGTACTACTATGTACACATTGCCATATCCATATTCATGTATCACTCACTCCTTGTCTTTATGCACCTTGCTTGTAATTAAAATATATATGAATACATATGTAAGGTGTGTTTGATAACTTGTGTAGCTTTGTAATTTTGTGTGAGTGTTAGACTAGGCTTTGTTAGGCCTAATGAGACTTGTTAGTCTAGATTTAGACCTAGTACTGCCTAGTTAACCTAGTTTGACTAGTACGGTTGACCAGAGTTGAACAAGAGTTGACTTTGACCTAGAATGACCTAGAATTATGTATAATGCATAATAGAGCTTTATTTTACCATTTTGGACTTGTTGTGACTTGTGCTGTTCTAAATAGGAGCCAGACACCTCTCATCGGACAGTACATTTTCTTTGGACATTCAGATAGCAGGCGAGTACATTCTCTGATCATTTCATAACTTGTTTAGAATTATATTCCTGCTCTAGTTTACCTTATTTGATGCTGTCACGATATTATCACGGATTGGTACTATATGGATCCCTACATTGAGATTTTATCCCCCTCGGGAGCATCGGATATATTATGTCATGTGTTTCGTGTACATCATGTATTCCTCGCTCTCATGTTTATTCATGTTTCTCATATGCTTCATGCTCGTTCATGCATGCTCGTGTACTCTTATGTGCTCTCATGAATCGGTCATATTTCCCATATATCTCATGTATAACCTATATTGCATGTGCACTCATTTATGAGCCTTCATGTGAATTTCATGTACACCCATTTTTGGGCCCCCCATATGAACTTCATGTGCACTCATGTATGAGCTCTTATGTATACTTCATGTGCACCCATTTATGGGCTTCATGTGAAAACCATGTACGTAACATAACTTGTTTGGATCCTTGTGTATTGATTGGGGTATAGGGGAGTATAAATAGCCATGTGAACAATTCCAAAGTAGTATAGCCATGTGCGCCTCTTTAGTATAGTCATGTGCAAATCCAGCCGTTCACATGTCGACTTTGTACTCTAAATTACTAGTCACTGGTAGCTCTCTACTTATAGTAGATATTTCTATTACAGTTCTCTCTCTGTTTACATCATGTACTTTCTTTCAGTTTCATGTATCATACTCTCTTGCATGTTTATATTCTCTAACCTATTATGATCTGTGTGAGATGTATTGTGCTCGCTCCTGTCCTGACTGGACCTGTTAATAAATTTTACAGATAGCCTGGAGGTTGTCTGCTAGACTAGAGGAGACACAGTAGAGGTTGTATAGATAGCTAGGGTTTTGTTCATAGTTTATTTTCAGTTGTCTTGAGTTGTACTTATGGATTACTGTATTTGAGTTTTGAGATGTATTTCTAGGTTTGTGTATCTTAAACACTTAGATTTCTATCTGCTGTATCTCTTTTGGATTTCATGTTTTATCTATCTGTATCATACTCTACCTTAGATGTGATTGAGACTGTATCTGTTATGTCACCTCCATTCGGAGAGTATATTCTGTACAGGTACCTTTATATTGTTAGATGATTAACCTAGGACAGCGTTCTACCGTCGACACTGTGGCGTAGGCTGGACGTACCCACGTCTCGTGCCCTAACTTTAGGGTACGGGTCGTGACACGTTTGTAGTAGTGGCACATGCAGGTCGAGTTTGTGTAGTGGTATTCGAATTAGAGTACCACTACAGCCTGCAGTAGAATTAGGATATATTTTTTTGAAGGTACTCAATCACAGTTAGGATTGTTTGAGAGATTCCTGGGACGACCCTTGAGAATCTTATTTTAACTTCGATTTAAAAAACTCTTCTTCCCTTGATTTGATTTATCTTTACTTTCTGTTGTTGAACTTGATTTTGATGATGATTATGGAGTTTTGAATCTTGATGTTAGCTGTTGCATCCGAGTTTATATTTATATGATTTGATGGATTATTGTTTAGTTTTGAATCTTGATGTTCGTTGATAAATTTGATTTTTTTGGGTATTCATTGTTGATTTAATTTAATTTTTGTCAAGATGAAATGATATGGGCTAGGTCATCTATGTTATGGAATCTTGTCTTCTACAGTCACATTAGCCAGCATGGTGAGGACATATAGTCTGACTTGGATATATTTCTAGGGTGTGGGAATTTAAGGTTTTCGTAGCCAAGCTAGCGGCATCGCGAAAATGTTAAATACCATGATTCTAGAGGTATGTGCCTAAGTCGAGGACTTTGTGATTATCGTAGCCTTGCTTACTAGTATGACGAGGAATTAGAGCACCATGATTTTGGATAGACGCATAATTATCAGATTGTACCTTAAATGCTTTTGAACATGTTTTCACTACTTTTGTTCAGTCTTTCAAAAAAAAAAACAAAGAGAAAATTTTTGTTTTGTTTTGTTTCTCATTATTTAACTTAGTAGTAGCTTTGGCTGTTGTTATAAACCTTGTGTGACTTCTTACTATGAATTTCTTCTTAATATAGTGAATCGATTATTTTGCTAGACCTTATCTTGGATTTGATATTTTAGCTCTGAGTTTCAAAATGATTCCTTCTTTTAAACGAATAAGCAGAACAGATTTCATTGTTATTTCCTTCTTGCTACTATTCTTGTATTAAATAATAATAATAATAAAACTATCTTGATTACACCAATCACTTACTTTGCAATCTTGGTAGAAATCTAAATGTTGCTCTTGATATAGAATTTGATTTTTATATTGGGACATGAGAATATATATAGTGGACACAGATACTGCCTGATACGTATGCATGCTACACTTGGTTTTCTACCTATTTAAATACATATTAGTGTGTAGTTGATGTTTAAATTGTCAAAATCCCAATATTTCTGGTTTTCTGCTTTTTCAGTTTAAATTCATAATTTAAATATAGGTTTCATGTTGTTAGTTTTGTTTACATCACTGCACATGTATGTTATATACAAGGTTTCAAAAAAAAATTTTTGGAAAATCGGTTGACTTTATGGTTGAATTTATCAAATCTAAGACTGTGTGCATATTAACCCTTAATACTGGATTCCAAATATTTAGTTCAATTTGTTGTTTTATTTTTTCAAATATAATATTTTAAGCTATATACATTGTGGTATGTAGGGATATAAATTTAGGTTTCATATTCTTACATGTTAGGTTGTGATAAACATTGGGTTGATTAATATTACACTGGTTTAAATGTTAGCTTATTTCAGATTCTTGTATGTAAATGCTGAACTAAAACTGGATTTAACCTTTCAATACTAAGCTATAACCCTGTACAAGAACACACACACCCTAACTTAGTATACACTGCCATGTAAACATATCCCTTCCTCTCTATGTTATGTTCATATATCTATATAGATATATATAGAGTTTATGCATACATGTTATAATGTATATAGATATATAACTAAATCTCTAACTCTTTATATATATAGATATGGTTAGCCATGCATGTTATGAGCAAATGAGTTGTGTATTGTAGATTGTTTAACCAATATGCCATGATTAGCGTAACTTGATAGTTATTGTTTGAAACCAAAATCCTCCTATGCACTTTCATGTATATTTCACATACACACACGCCTATTATCTAACCATATGAACATGTCCACATACGCCCATACACACACTAACTACATAACTTGTACATAATGTTAGCTTTTCCCTCTCTAACGCTATATATATAAATATATTGTGATTGGATTTTCATGCAATTGGCTTTCATTCTTTAACTTTTGATTTTGATTTTCTTGAATAGTACCCCTTATTAGATAAATGGTAGTTAACTTTATTTTATTTTGATAAGTACCAGTTTTCATATAGGATGGTAGACTGCCTTACAGTCTTGATGATTGTTATTTCTGTATCTTTTCTAGTTTAGCATCCTAGATTGCTTGTGTGTTTTGATATCCTATGACTGTTTTGGTTTAGCATGACTAGTATACCTAGATGAGACTTTCACTACCACCGTATGCCATGACCCTGTATGTCATCCTTTTAAATCGTATGATTGTTTAAGTTCTGAGACTTTGATTGTGGGGGGTTTGACCTAGAAGGAGTATGAACATTTTAATTTCGAGGACGAAAATTTTCTAAGGTGGGTAGACTTGTAACACCCAGTTTTCTAAATGAGGGTAATTTTAAAATTTTAAAATTTTAATCATTTATTGATATGACATTTAAATCATGATATGATTTTTGGTAATTTTTAAATCATTTTAAAACTATTTAAAATTATGACTTGTGATTTTGATATTTTGCTAGTGAAATCCTAGAGACTGTTTGACCTAGAGCCTAACCATGTGATTAGGATGTTTTAATGTCATTTCTGGCCTAAGGATATTTTGCATTTGACCTCTTTGAATTATTTTAAGATTTATTGCGTTGGTGATTGTTGATTTTGACCTTTGATAGGTGTAATTTTGTGATGGTTTTGTGTCTGTAGTGGACACGTATCAGCTTTTATTTACAAATGTTTGATGTGCCTCAAAGAGATTTTTTTATTGCTGATTTTTTTTGAAAAGTATTTGAATGAGATTTTTTCTGCATGTGTTTCCTGTGATTGCTTTGTTTTAATTTCGAGGACGAATTTTTTTTAAGATGGATAGATTTGTCACCCCCAGTTTTCAGAAACAGGAGTATTTTTGTTATTTTACATTTTCGAATATTTTTGAAATTTATTTTATTATTTATGATATTATTTTGGGGTTGAAATTTATTTTTATTATTTATGATATTGTTTTGGGGTTATTTGAGTCGGGTTCGAATTTCAACTCAATCCGACTTGAAACGGAGACCCGGGGGGTAGTTTGACTCTAGTGGGACCCACACACTAGTCAGGCATGGCGCACATGATATTATTTTTAGTCCACATGATAGAAATATTTTAGTTAGAGGTTAGACTAATTATTATGGATAAGGTTAGTGTGATTAGAGACTTTAGAATGACTAATTTAGCCCCAACCAATTAGCCCTTTCCTAATACTAATAGAATAGATTAGTGGGGGCATTTTGGACCTTACCATAATAGGACAAATAGCCCCATAGGGCCAGCCACTTTGGGAGAGGATAGGCTCAAGTTCATTTTATTATTCTCATCCACAATCTCTCTCTTGTTCTTCCCCAAATTTCTAGAGAGCAATCCCTAGCAATTTTTCCACCAAATCCTTCTATTTTGCCACTAAATCTTCTTCTTTCCTTCTCCATTCTAGCCAAGGAGGAAGCTACCCAAGTTTGGGAGGATTCGGAGCTCGTTCGTGTCCTTTTGGAATCTCTACGTATCGGTGTCGCTCCGGGAAGGCTTTTCTTCGATTCGATCTACCGGGAGGTATAAATCCCTTCTCCTTTTCATTTCCTCATGCATATAGGTCTATTTTGAACCCATAGGAATGACTCCCATGGTTGTATCTCCATTTGTGTCTATTTCTTGTCCATTTGGAGGTCATAGGAGTGTCCTTTGTGTTGTGGTTGTGTCCATGTGGGAAAACCCCAAATTTGGACACACTATGTGTTGTTGTTATGTATGAATGAATTATTACATGTTTAATCTCATATTTTTGTATTAGAGATGTGTTCTATAGTGTCTCATATATATATATATATATATATATATATATATATATATATATATATATATATATATATATATATATATATTAATGTAGAGAGTGAGTTCTTGATATATTATGTTATATACTTGTGTTCTTTTGTCTCAAACAACCCAAATTCGTCATAATTTTTATCCACGTTTTTAGCAGCAATAGCAACTTAGAAATATCATAACTTTTAGGTTAAACCTCTGATTTATCTTCCATTTTTTTAAAAGAACCATATCAAAGTTATCTTTCCAAATATATATTTAATAAGCCAAATTATTTATGTAACTTTCTGTAGAATTATTTGAGTGTCAGCTGTGCGAAAGACGAACGCGTTTCGGTATTTTTACGATTTCGGGAGCTTCCGGACACGAAAATACGATCCGTTTGAAGTTTCGGAAAGCTAACATGAAGTACTACAACATACTTTAATCCTAGAATTTAGTGAATGTCCAATTGGTACAGTATTGATTTTAAGTAAAATAGTGACTATACGATATATGCATTTTGTGTAACCTATGAGCCTATGTAGTATGGATATTAAATGTATATAGAGTATGTAATGCATGATATGTTAGATGAATGAAATGATATATATATGATATATATCCTCTTTATATTAATGTATATATATGGTTGAATGCAAGCATGTAGGAATACAATTAATGTAATATAATATAAAGTATGCATAAATGATATAATATATGAAAGTAGATAATGTATTCAAATATGTATGTATAGGTGCATGAATGGATGAAATGCAAGCATATGGGTAATGCAAGGTATTGAAACATGTATGTAAGTATCCATATGTAAGTAAGTAACATAATCAAGTATGAATGTATGCTATATATGAATGCCAACATGATAGGAATGTATGATGCCATATTAGCACTTAGCACCATGTTCATATGTTAAAATCTCCTTCTACATGTTGACAGTAACCCCAAGCATGAATACACATAAAACCTACTTACTGTTCTGTGTAAACCCTTTGATGTATAAATAAACCTTTTTGTTATGATTAACACCCACACACACACATGCTAAACCTATGCTTTACATGTTATTTCTTCTATGTGACACAATGAACCCTTGCTAAATGTTATCCTTCTAGCATAACCCCCTCACACTTGAACACATTGTACTACTATGTACACATTGCCATATCCATATTCATGTATCACTCACTCCTTGTCTTTATGCACCTTGCTTGTAATTAAAATATATATGAATATATATGTAATGTGTGTTTGATAACTTGTGTAGCTTTATGATTTTGTGTGAGTGTTAGACTAGGCTTTGTTAGGCCAAATGAGACTTGTTAGTCTAGATTTAGACCTAGTACTGCCTAGTTAACCTAGTTTGACTAGTACGGTTGACCAGAGTTGAACAAGAGTTGACTTTGACCTAGAATGACCTAGAATCATGTAGAATGCATAATAGAGCTTTATTTTACCATTTTGGACTTGTTGTGACTTGTGCTGTTCTAAATAGGGGCCAGACACCTCTCCTCGGACAGTACATTTCCTTTGAACATTCAGATAGCAGGCGAGTACATTCTCTGATCATTTCATAACTTATTTAGAATTATATTCCTGCTCTAGTTTACCTTATTTGATGCTGTCACGATATTATCACGGATTGGTACTATATGGATCCCTACATTGAGATGTTATCCCCCTCGGGAGCATCAGATATATTATGTCATGTGTTTCGTGTACATCATGTATTCCTCGCTCTCATGTTATTCATGTTTCTCATGTGCTTCATGCTCGTTCATGCATGCTCGTGTACTCTCATGTGCTCTCATGAATCGGTCATGTTTTCCATGTATCTTATGTATAACCTTTATTGCATGTGCACTCATTTATGAGCCTTCATGTGAATTTCATGTGCACCCATTTTTGGGCCCCCCATGTGAACTTCATGTGCACTCATGTATGAGCTCTCATGTATACTTCATGTGCACCCATTTATGGGCTTCATGTGAAAACCATGTACGTAACATAACTTGTTTGGATCCTTGTGTATTGATTGGGGTATGGGGGAGTATAAATAGCCATGTGAACAATTCCAAAGTAGTATAGCCATGTGCGCCTCTTTAGTATCGTCATGTGCAAATTCAGCCGTTCACATGTCGACTTTGTACTCTAAATCACTAGTAACTGGTAGCTCTCTACTTATAATAGATATTTCTATTACAGTTCTCTCTCTGTTTACATCATGTACTTTCTTTCAGTTTCATGTATCGTACTCTCTTGCATGTTTATATTCTCTAACCTGTTATGATCTGCGTGAGATGTATTGTGCTCGCTCCTGTCCTGACTGGACCTGTTGATAAATTTTACAGATAGCCTGGAGGTTGTCTGCCAGCCTAGAGGAGACACAGTAGAGGTTGTATAGATAGCTAGGGTTTTGTTCATAGTTTATTTTCAGTTGTCTTGAGTTGTACTTATGGATTACTGTATTTGAGCTTTGAGATGTATTTCTGGGTTTGTGTATCTTAAACACTTAGATTTCTATATGTTGTATCTCTTTTGGATTTCATGTTTTATCTATCTGTATCATGCTCTACCTTAGATGTGATTGAGACTGTATCTGCTATGTCACCTCCATTCGGAGAGTATATACTGTACAGGTACATTTATATTGTTAGATGGTTGACCTAGGACAGCATTCTACCGCCGACACTGCGGCGTAGGCTGGACGTACCCACGTCTCGTGCCCTAACTCTAGGGTACGGGTCGTGACACACACACACACACACACTTTTTTCTATAGCTAAGCCCATTAGCCTAAATATAAATTATAAATAATCAAAAATAGGGGATTTTATATTCTACCAAACTTACAAGAATTTTGTCATCACTATATACTCTAAACTTTTAACATGACCCTCTCATAAGCACTACTACTTAATCCATTTCTTTCAACCAACTATTCATCTCGAATTTTATAACCCATCAACTCGTTCATCTCATCATCATGATATTACATAGCCATTAATCCTGAACAAGGTCATATTGTACAAACCTATCACAAAATGAACCATGTCATATTTCCACAATAATTTCTTTATTTTTAGTCTCCCTTAATCCTTAAATATGGGTTGTCTCATTCATATCCATTCCTCAAAAATCAATAATCCCTAATACTAATCTTCTAAGAATTTAACTTACTATTCCTCAAATATTTATTTCTTACCATCGTTCATTTTCATTTAATACTCTTCAAGCTTCTATTGTTTCAAAGTCAAGAGTACCAATGAATTCCTCTAATTATCGCCTAATAGTTAGCCTCGAACACATCTCCCACTAATAACCTAAAATATTCAAAATTGATGTAGAGATTTCTAGCCTCAATTCTATGTTAGGAATCACTATGAGCCATACATAACTACTCTTATTATTCCATATTCATAATATTTACCTCCCTTAAAATTTATTATATGGTGGTTCTCCTTATTTATCTCAAATGATGTATAAGTTAACTATTTAATTACTGGAGATTGTTAAATTTAACTGCGCACAATTACCTTTGCTAAATTTAAGTGCACGTAAGGATAATAAAAATTTACCTTAATCTAGTACTTACTATAGGCATACCCTCAAGTCTTATACCCTTTATATCATACTTCAATCATAATCATTCAATAACTTTATTCAACTCCACTGAAAGGTTCGTTTATAGGATTTTCTAATCCAGTCACTAATGATTTGAAAATGTAGCAAGGTCCTAGGGTTGGGTTTAACAAACCATACAAACATAAATCAAGGTTAGGATCAAGCAGAACAGGAAGATAGTAGAAATTTTTTCGAGAACGGTATTAAGCCAATATAGATGCATATGACGTAGTCTAGTTAAAACTTACAACTATATATCTTCGTGATCACGTCACCTGAAGTACTGTCTCGCCAGCATGCATCTGGTTGCAAAATCTCCTAGTTTCATAATTTAATAGATAGTTGTAGTACGTTTCTATCTTGCTAAATAATATGGAATCCCAAACCTGCCCTTATCCAAATACATGAGATATTTTTCCATACAACTTCAGCAAAATAAATGAGAAGAATCAACTAAGAAGTCAATATGGGAATGGTTAAATCAAAGCGCGGAAGTAATCATGTTGGAAGGGAATAAT
The DNA here is from genome assembly GCA_029216955.1 of Iris pallida. Lineage (NCBI taxonomy): Eukaryota > Viridiplantae > Streptophyta > Magnoliopsida > Asparagales > Iridaceae > Iris > Iris pallida. The sequence continues at coordinate 309,735 of JANAVB010020998.1, forward strand.
ACAAAAGCAATCATATTGAAAGGACCCTAGAGAAGCCTATAGTCTGAGCTGTGGATGTATCCTCAAATCCTATTTCTCAAATAGTCGCAGGCTCCTAGTAGTATGGCTAATCTAAGCCTATAGTCCTAGCTTTGGATGAACATGACATGTCCATGGTACATGGTATAATATCTATGGATACTATCGGCACATGCACTGTATATCATCAAATGTGGTACACTATGGGGTTGCCATTGTACCTATTTGACATTCAAAAATTAATAAATGAGTCACATACCACAAATTATGAAGAAAAATATTAACTAAATATTTACCTAACTTACCTTATAGATGTTTAATGTGTTAAATTAGCCTCGGTAAATCGAAACCACCACGTAGACACAGTGATGTGGATCTATATTATCCGTATTCCACTGAGTGCCTCCCGAAAATACTCGATCATCATTACTATATCAGCTAACTGGCCCACCAATACTGAAATTCTCATAGGACCATAACTGCAAAGAAAAACACAAATAAAATGGTGAAAATTATATAATGTTAAAACATATATTAACAAAACTATTTTAAATGCATACATGTATAAGTGTTATACATCCACATATATTTTGTGATGCCTCCTGATCCAATACTCATAGAACTCATCATCAAGTGGTATAAATGAGCTAACAATGATGCATCCCATGCATGTTGTGGGTAAGTTCCTAAACCATAATCTAAAAATGGTAGTAGGCACACATTCACCTTATTTCTATTGCTTTTGGAAATAGAAAGGCATCACATAGGCGAAGTAAGTAAGCTCTATTGCATCAAATAACCTAAAAACATGATCAAATATTGATATAGCTATAGTACATAAACATTAACAATAATTAATATAAAGAATAGCTACCAATGAATCATTTGCAGAAAGTGTTGTATAATTGATGCGGTCAATATGCATGATAGTAGACCATAGCCAAGTGAGTCTACCCTTGTGGTTACTCCCAAATCAGATAGCGGCTCCTCACCAAGTATGTCCTAATGAGATCGGAATGAGATAACTGCTAGTCCAAATATCTAGGGTTACCAGTAATAGGTAACCCTAAAGTCTGTGCCACATCAGCTAACGTGAGCGTCATTGCTTCGACAAGTAGAATGTGTTATTTTGGGGCTACTATCGCTCAGTGACACTCAATATCAAGTCTATGTCGTGATGCCTAATACGTATAGTGTCAACATAGTAAAATCCAAAAATCTTTACCTAGGCCTATTGGCCTATAGTCAGCTCCCATGATGACTAACACTCACCATACTCTCGTAATTTTACTTCTGTATTATCATATAACTATATAATATATGTAAATCTTGTTAGTGCATTTTAATAGAATTAACACTAATAATGTCAATTAACTAAAACTTAGATTATTTGTCCAAAAATACCAGACAATATATGAGACTCTCGCTGCTAGATAATGGTGGGAGTAATGGGTCCACCTAGTATGCGTCCGTCATTTTGACAAGTCATCTGTAAAATGACCGTTATCAAAATAATATTGCTAGCTAGATATTTTTGATTTAAGGGTTACAATTAGGGTTAGGGTTAGGTTTTAGGATAAGGATTAGGGTTTATGTTTTATAATTAATATTAGGATTAGGACTATGGTTAGTGTTAGGGTTAGGGCCATAATTATGGTTAGGGTCAAGGTTATGTTAGTTTTAAGGCTAGGATTAATGTTAGGGTTATAGTTATGTTAGGCGTATGGTTATGTTAGGGTTATAAAAATGATTAGGGTTATGGCTGTCACGCCCCGATTCGGGGAATCGCTCGCTTTGCTTCGATTCACGCCGAATCGATCGTCCTCGCTAAGGCGTGATGCCGTACAAGTCTGGAGTTGCACTTGTACAAGGCTAGAACATGCACATTCATATCATTTGAAACATTTAAAATTAAGCCACAGTTGCAGAAACATTGGAACACAATATAGGAAGAAGAAATACTCATTTTATTCATAATTGTAGTCAGAATACAACTTTTCTCGATAATATTTGAAATGCCATTTCGGCTACATTGATTCATGAAAAGAAGTACAACTGATAGGCTGCCATGAAATAATTTTCCGTTCCATACATCATGCCCCTTTAGTACTTTGAAATATAAGCAGCTATCTTTGAAATCTCCGCAATACTTTGTGCGTCTTTAGGGAAAAACAACTTGAAAGGAAACAGCAGTTCAGAAAGCTTTAGTTCGGACGTGCGCCTGAGCCTTCTCCAGTACCTGTGGAGGAGGGGTCAGCACATTATAACAATGCGCTGGTGAGCCCCGTTGGCCCACTCAGCTAAACCAACATTTGATTAATGACAAGCATTTTAAAGATAGGAACTTATTAGGGACAGGCAACATTCAGAGTAATTCACAATAAATGCAACATGGAATAAACCATGTTTACTTTACCATTGGCCGAATCCAGCTTTCCTGCATAAGATACAGGATAATAATAATATACTTACTGCCCCTGCATAAAATAATCATTAGCATGCATCCTGACTACATGGCCACTGGCGTTGTTAAACCATATGGACATCTCTTTGCCTTATAGGACTTCAAGGTAATGCAATGACTCCAAAGTAGGTAGCTAGCCCCTAAGGATGCCTCACAATACCCGTGCTCCCATTAGCACGCCAATGCTTCCTCCTAGGCCGAATCGGTCCCGGCGCCCCAGTACCGATTCGAGGAAACACACCACCAAACCTTGTGCACAAGTTGTCCATGACCATGCGAATGCGTGATCGACTCGATAAGCAAACAGTGCATGGTAGTTTTGAAAGTAAATAGACAACTTGTTCATTTCGCAGCAATTCATCATCATTCTAGGTATCAATTCAATCTCAATTCAATGTTCAGTGGACAAGCATAATCTCAATTGTTGTTAACAGTGTAATCGATTCATTTCAATGTTCAAGGGACTAGCATTCATTTCAATGTTCTATGAACTAGCATTCATTTCAATGTTCAATGTTCAATCTCTAGCTTCTTAGTGGTATTGACTTGTGGCATTTAGCAACTTGATATCGATCAACGGATGTTGCAAGACAATTATTTAGTTGGCATGAAGGAATAGCGAGAGGGACAATACCACCACAGAGATCCACACTCACCAAATTAGAGAATCGCCGAGAGAGAGAGGAATACTTGCACGCTTAGCCTTCCGTCACGCGTCAGTCTGCATTGGCACCAAAAGTTTGGTTAATAATCCATCTCGTTGTGTTCTCTTCTCTCAGAATTCTCAAGAATGAATGCTATGCAAATCGATGAAAACGGGCAAGAATCAAATCATCGAAAATCATTCAGAAAAGCATCCATCAAAACCAAGCAGCAAAACCAGCAGCAAAACATCCAGAGAAAACTCTTGGACGTATTTCAAGAGAAACCAATCCATTAGTTGGAAAGGTTCTTATGCACTTGTCCGTGATCGATTCGGTGCCGACGGTAAGTTTCCCCAATACTCGGTTCCGACCGAGTTAGCCAAGCCACAAGCCTTATATAGTGAACCGCTAGGAGCGGGACACTACATAATATACCACTAAGAAAAAGTTTCGTCCTCGAAACTTAAAGCAAAAGTCCTACCTCAAAAATATCAAACAGCGAAGGGTATTTCACCCGCATCTCTTCCTCTAATTCCCATGTCGACTCCTCTACAGCATGGTTCCGCCACAGCACGTTGACCAGGGGTACTGTCTGATTCCGCAAAACTTTCTCTTTCCTGTCCAAAATTTGGACAGGCTCTTCAGTGTAGGATAGGTCAGCGCTCAGCTGCAGCTGGTCGAAGTTCACTACGTGACTTGGATCATGCACGTACTTCCGAAGTTGAGATACATGGAAGATATCGTGCACATCAGCCAGAGCCGGAGGTAGTGCAAGTCGATAAGCCACTGAGGCTACCTTCTCCAAAATCTCGAATGGTCCGACGAATCTCGGGCTTAGCTTTCCTTTCATCCCAAACCGTATCACACCTCGCATGGGCATGACCTTCAAGAAGACATGATCGCCTGCTGTGAATTCCAAAGGTCGTCGATGAAAATCCGCATAACTCTTTTGTCGACTTTGAGCAACTCTAAGTCTTTCTCGAATTAAGCGAACCCTCTCGACGGCCTGTTCCACAAGTTCTGGTCCGAGCACTTGCCGTTCACCGACTTCATCCCAGCATATCGGTGATCGACATTTCCGTCCATATAAGGCTTCGTACGGGGCCATTTGGATACTTGCCTGATAACTGTTGTTATAGGCAAATTCTGCTAATGCGAGATGTGCGTCCCAATTTGTCTTCGAATCGAGCACGCACAATCTCAACATATCTTCAAGAATCTGGTTTACTCTCTCTGTCTGACCATCAGTCTGCGGATGGTAAGCCGTACCGAAGTTTAACTTTGTGCCCATAGCCGAGTGCAGACTTATCCAAAATCGCGACAAGAATCTTCCGTCTCTATCCGATACTATAGAAGCTGGCACCCCATGTAATCGAACAATTTCATTTATGTAAATCTGAGCCAACCGTTCTACTCCCCATGTAACTTTTATTGGAATGAAATGTGCCGACTTGGTTAATCTATCCACGATAACCCAAATCGCATCATTTCCCTTCTGAGTTCTTGGCAAGCCGACTATAAAATCCATACAGATATTATCCCACTTCCACAGTGGAATAGCCAAATTTTGTAATTCTCCACCTGGCCGTTGGTGTTCGGCCTTCACACACTGACAATCCATGCATTGTGACACAAATAGCGCCACATCCTTCTTCATACCATGCCACCAAAAGGTTGAGCGTAGATCTTTATACATTTTCGTGCCTCCCGGATGCAAGGAATACTTTACGAAATGAGCCTCGGTCAGTATTTCCTTCCTGATATCCTCGTCCTTAGGGACGCACAATCTTCCCTTGACACGAATAGTATCATCTTCAACGGTAAAGTCTGACGCCTTTCCTGCTAGAATCAACTCGCGTATCTTCTGCAGAAACGGGTCATCCTTCTGAGCAATCTTAATCCTTCCCTGGAGACTCGGCTCAAGCTGCAATTGAGCCAACTGTACATTCTGCGGACGGATTCTGAACTCGATGCCCATCTCTTCAAGATCCCGTAGTACCTCTTTTGCTATTGTTAGGGATCCAACAAATTTCCGACTCAAGGTATCAGCTACCACGTTTCCTTTACCCGGCGTATAAGAGATTGTCAAGTCATAATCTTTGATCAATTCTAACCAACGCCGCTGCCTTAAATTCAATTCCTTTTGTGTGAATATGTATTTCAGGCTTTTGTGATCCGTGAAGATCTCGCAGGACACACCATAGAGATAGTGTCGCCACAATTTCAACGCGAACACAATCGCCGCCAGTTCCAAATCATGTGTCGGGTAATTCTTCTCATGCTGTTTGAGTTGTCTCGAAGCATAAGATATTGTCTTCCCACGTTGCATGAGAACACATCCCAACCCAAGTCCCGATGCGTCACTGTAGATCTGAAATCCCTCGGAGCCTTCCGGAAGTGCTAAAATTGGAGCTGTGACGAGCCGCTGCTTGAGTTCTTGGAAGCTACTCTCACAGTCGTCAGTCCACTTAAATACGACTCCCTTCTGAGTTAGGCGAGTCAAAGGCGACGCGATTCTCGAAAAGTCTTTCACAAATCTACGGTAGTACCCGGCTAAACCAAGGAAACTCCGTATTTTACTAGCTGATGCAGGCTGCTTCCAGTCCACAACTGCCTCAATCTTCTTTGGGTCAACGGCAACACCTTCTGCCGAAACAACATGTCCTAGGAACGACACGCTGTTCATCCAAAACTCGCACTTACTTAGCTTTGCATAGAGCTGGTTGTCCCGCAGCATCTGAAGTACTTCTCTCAAGTGCTCGACATGAGTCTCCCTGTCCTTTGAGTAGATCAAGATGTCATCGATGAACACAACAACAAACTTGTCTAAGAATGGTCGAAACACTCTATTCATTAAATCCATAAAGGCTGCTGGAGCATTGGTCAAGCCGAATGGCATGACCAAAAACTCATAATGTCCGTATCTTGTATGGAATGCTGACTTAGGAACATCTTCGGGTCTGATCTTCAACTGATGGTATCCTGAACGAAGATCAATTTTTGAAAACACGGTCGCCCCTTGTAGCTGATCGAATAGATCATCTATCCTTGGCAAAGGATACTTGTTACGGATGGTTGCCTTATTCAGTTCTCTGTAATCGATGCATAGCCGCAACGTTCCATCCTTCTTCTTTACAAACAGCACTGGAGCTCTCCATGGAGATACACTTGGACGAATGTATCCCCGGTCTAATAATTCTTGTAGCTGCACCTTTAGTTCCTTCAATTCTACCGGAGCCATCCTGTACGGCGCCTTAGATATCGGACGAGTATCCGAAAAGGTGTCAATTGTGAACTCAATTTCTCTATCCGGCGGCATCCTAGGTATCTCGTCCGGAAACACATCAGGAAATTTTGCCATAATTTCGGTCTGATTTGAGCCTATACTCTTCATTCGAGTGTCTTGGACAGAAGCGAGAAAGCCTTCACACCCCGAGTACAGCATGTGCCTTGCTGTAACTGCCGATATTACCATAGGTCCTTGGAACGCCGAGCCGCACGAGTAAGAAAACTCTGTTTCTCCAGGTAGGCGAAACACAACTCTCTTATCCGTACAGTCGATCGTTGCATGACAGGCGCTGAGCCAGTCCATTCCCAATATGATATCGTACTCCTTGATGTCGAGTACAATTGCGTCCAAAGATAAAGTTTTGCCTCCAATCTTGATGTAGCCGTCCCTGCAAATCAAAGTTGCAGGTATATCTACTCCCGAAGGAGTACTAACACACAAAGCTGTCTTTAATTGAGTCATACAAATTTTATTTTCCGTTGCAAAATCAGAAGAGATAAAGCAATGAGTAGCACCAGAATCAAAAAGTACTCTTGCAGGTATGCCTTTGTACAGCAACATACCTGTTATAACATTCTCTGCGGTCTGGGCCTCTGCCTGAGTCAAGGCATAAACCCTTGCTTGGCCACCTTGTTGATTCGGTGCATTTCCAGTTGGAGCTGGCAAGGCTGGTGGCGCCTGGCCACGATACTGGTTGTTGTGTTGGCCCCGGTTCTGATTGTTGTTATGCCCACGATAGTAATTATTGTTATTCCCACGAGGAGGATACTGGTTCTCTCCCTTAGTTCTGCATTCAAATGCCTTGTGATTCATTCCCCACATTTGTAACACCCGACGCGACAATCCTCGCGACGATGACCAATTCGATTGCACCTGTTGCAACGCAGTTCCTGATACGGTCCTTTGTTATTGCCCGTATTCGGACGCTTAGGTGCGTCACTTCTTCCTGCAGACCAAGGTCGTTTCTGATTGTTGAGTCCTTGGTTGCTCTGCGTTGTCCCACGACTACCCGGTTGATGAAATCTCTCCATTTTGAGAGCTGTCTCGTACGCCTCCCGGTAAGACGTACATTTACGACTTAGAACATCCCGCTCCAGGCCTTCATTCAAACCTTGCACAAATCTTCCTCGCTTGGCATTATCATTCGGTACCATGTACCCAGCGAATGCGACTCTCTTCAAAAACTCTGTCTCGTAGTCAAGCACTGACATACTGCCCTGTCGAAGTACAATGAACTCATTCTCTTTTTGTTGTCGGACAGCAGGTGGAATGAATTGAGTAATGAAAGCCTGTTTGAAGGCCTCCCAAGACATCTTTATATCCTGATTATTTTCGCAAAGTGCCTATCTCTGCGAAATCCACCATTCCTGGGCCTTGAGGCGAAGTTGTACAGCGGCACACTCCACTCTCTTACTGCCCTGAATCTCTAACATTCGGAAATAGCCCTCCAGTGTGTTCAAGAAGCCCATCACCTCATCTGGCTCCTCTTTTCCATTAAAATCAGGCGGGTCGCAACTTTTAAATTCAGAGAACTTGAAGCTCGTCCTCTTCCGTGTCGGCGTCTCAGCTTTCTCTGCCGGCACTTCCACGGTCTCGGTTGTTGCGGCCTTTGCAGAAACATTAGAATCGGCCGTCAACTTGGTGACAATCTGAGTCAGACTATCAACTTGCTTTTGTTGAGCATCCAGCTGCTCCTGAAACTGATACTGAAGCTGCTCCTGAAGCGCGCGATGTTGAGCTTCGCTCTGCTTCCTTTGAGCCTCCATTTGCTTAATCAGTTTCTCAATCGGGTCCGACGATGAATTCGCCTTTGAGCTATCACCCTTAGTCATTCTACAACAAAGAAATAATTCCATTAGCACTCATAAAATATTTATGGGCTTATTGTATGGAACATTATTTCATGCCAGCGCTATCGACACCATCAATCGAGAAAATTTGCATCAAGACTTCCTGTTAAAAATATTTTTTGAAATCCGAGGATTCTAAACCGTGCTTTGATACCAACTTGTCACGCCCCGATTCGGGGAATCGCTCGCTTTGCTTCGATTCACGCCGAATTGATCGTCCTCGCTAAGGCGTGATGCCGTACAAGTCTGGAGTTGCACTTGTACAAGGCTAGAACATGCACATTCATATCATTTGAAACATTTAAAATTAAGCCACAGTTGCGGAAACATTGGAACACAATATAGGAAGAAGAAATACTCATTTTATTCATAATTGTAGTCAGAATACAACTTTTCTCGATAATATTTGAAATGCCATTTCGGCTACATTGATTCATGAAAAGAAGTACAACTGATAGGCTGCCATGAAATAATTTCCCGTTCCATACATCATGCCCCTTTAGTACTTTGAAATATAAGCAGCTATCTTTGAAATCTCCGCAATACTTTGTGCGTCTTTAGGGAAAAACAACTTGAAAGGAAACAGCAGTTCAGAAAGCTTTAGTTCGGACGTGCGCCTGAGCCTTCTCCAGTACCTGTGGAGGAGGGGTCAGCACATTATAACAATGCGCTGGTGAGCCCCGTTGGCCCACTCAGCTAAACCAACATTTGATTAATGACAAGCATTTTAAAGATAGGAACTTATTAGGGACAGGCAACATTCAGAGTAATTCACAATAAATGCAACATGGAATAAACCATGTTTACTTTACCATTGGCCGAATCCAGCTTTCCTGCATAAGATACAGGATAATAATAATATACTTACCGCCCCTGCATAAAATAATCATTAGCATGCATCCTGACTACATGGCCACTGGCGTTGTTAAACCATATGGACATCTCTTTGCCTTATAGGACTTCAAGGTAATGCAATGACTCCAAAGTAGGTAGCTAGCCCCTAAGGATGCCTCACAATACCCGTGCTCCCATTAGCACGCCAATGCTTCCTCCTAGGCCGAATCGGTCCCGGCACCCCAGTACCGATTCGAGGAAACACACCACCAAACCTTGTGCACAAGTTGTCCATGACCATGCGAATGCGTGATCGACTCGATAAGCAAACAGTGCATGGTAGTTTTGAAAGTAAATAGACAACTTGTTCATTTCGCAGCAATTCATCATCATTCTAGGTATCAATTCAATCTCAATTCAATGTTCAGTGGACAAGCATAATCTCAATTGTTGTTAACAGTGTAATCGATTCATTTCAATGTTCAAGGGACTAGCATTCATTTCAATGTTCTATGAACTAGCATTCATTTCAATGTTCAATGTTCAATCTCTAGCTTCTTAGTGGTATTGACTTGTGGCATTTAGCAACTTGATATCGATCAACGGATGTTGCAAGACAATTATTTAGTTGGCATGAAGGAATAGCGAGAGGGACAATACCACCACAGAGATCCACACTCACCAAATTAGAGAATCGCCGAGAGAGAGAGGAACACTTGCACGCTTAGCCTTCCGTCACGCGTCAGTCTGCATTGGCACCAAAAGTTTGGTTAATAATCTATCTCGTTGTGTTCTCTTCTCTCAGAATTCTCAAGAATGAATGCTATGCAAATCGATGAAAACGGGCAAGAATCAAATCATCGAAAATCATTCAGAAAAACATCCATCAAAACCAAGCAGCAAAACCAGCAGCAAAACATCCAGAGAAAACTCTTGGACGCATTTCAAGAGAAACCAATCCATTAGTTGGAAAGGTTCTTATGCACTTGTCCGTGATCGATTCGGTGCCGACAGTAAGTTTCCCTAATACTCGGTTCCGACCGAGTTAGCCAAGCCACAAGCCTTACATAGTGAACCGCTAGGAGCGGGACACTACAATGGCTATGTTAGTGTTAGTGTTCGGGTTAGGGATATCTAACCCTAAGCAATATAATATCTATTAAAATAACACTAACTATTCATAAACAATATTATTAAATATTCTAAAATATAGATTAACAAATATTAATCACTATTTATTAAAAGTAAATAATTAAAAAACAATTACCTAAACTTCTTCTCTTGCTATTCTTCTTCTTCTCCTACTCGTCATGTTTTCTCTTCTCCTCCTCTTTCTGTGGTAAAAAGTTTTTACCACACACCACCATTTTATACAAAACGACCCAACTACCATACCAAAAACTGCATCTATTCTCTCCCAACCAAATGATCACAAAATAAAAAAAATATATATTACCCTTAAAGATGGCCTTAATGGCCTTACTGTGCTAAATAAATGCACATCCAAATGACAGTTTTAGCACAGCCACGTAAACACCCATGTAAGCACCACGTGTACAATCTGCATAAAAACACTCATCCGAAGGACGTCTTTTGGCTAGGATACATCCTTTGGATATGCATTATTTGTTCTTTGCCCTTTTTTTTTCCAAAAAATTGTCCTTTGCATAGACGTTTTTATTCTCTTCTTATAAAATTTTAAAACTCCGTTATTTCCGTATCATTTCAGCGTATTTTTTTGTTTGTAGGAATTTTTGTCTTTTTAGTGCAGTGCATCCCAACTCATATATTTACAACTTTACCTTCTTCAGAATATCACATTTAGAATGGTGTGATCCAAATGGGCTAATTAGAGTTTAAATCCTGAATTTTTATACCTACTTAGTATTTTGGTCCTAACTTGTCCAATTGAAAAGTTTGAACCCGGGACTTTTAGTTTATTTTTTTCCTATTATACCTTCTTTAGTGGCTCAAATGCTTCGGTGGTACCCCATCTTAGACCCAACTAACAGTAAAGTACCTCATGTATTATTCCTTACTTAAAAGTAACATACGTTATAAATAAAGTGTATTACAGTCCCTGTGCTAACTTTTCGTCCCTATGCTAACAGAAATATGACGTGGCAAGCCAACTCCTAAACTAAGTGTACACGTGCGCAGTCCACGTGTACACGAATAAAATTAGGTTGGGAAAATTCCCGCTCTCTCCAACTCTCTCTCTCTCTCTCTATCTCTTTCTCTTCCAAAGATGAACGTGGTAGAAGAGGCGACGACGATCGGCTGAAGACGAGGAGAGGCGACGACAATCGGCTGGGCACGAAGCGGCGACGCCTCTCGCAGATGGGTACCTCTCTCTCCACCTCTCTCTCTATCTTCTACTTCTTCTTACTTTTCGGCTGATCTTCAATTTAGGGTTTTCTTCTTTTCTTTTTCATTATGAAAACCCTAATTGAAGAGCACGAAGTGAATTTAGGGTTCTTGCAGGTCCCGTTATTATTAGCACGAAGTGAATTTAGGGATCGCCTTCTTCGAATCTTTAATTTAGGGTTTTTTTCTTTTCTTTTCATTATGAAAACCCTAATTGAAGAGCACGAAGTGAATTTAGGGTTCTTGCAAGGCTGAGCTCGAAGTGAATATAGGGTTCTTGCCACCCTTGAATTAGGGTTATTTTGTTAAATTTATGGTTTAACTGCAATATATCAACTTGCTAACAGTAATTTGTAGTATATTTGGAAACTTTTCAGAAACTGCAATATATCAATGTGCTAACAGTAACTGCAATGTATCAATGTGCTAACAGTAACTACATTATATCAATGTGTTAACAATAATGTGCTAACAGTAATTTGGGAAATTTTTGGTTTAAATTTGTAGATATTAATGTGCTACCAGTAATTTGCAATATCATATATTTACATAGAATGAATTTTGATTTTACTATAACAGTAATTGATCTACATCTATCACATAGATATTTATCACTTATTTCTGTGCTAACAGGTAGTTTTAAAATTAATCTGCAATATTTTAATGGAAAAGTTGTTTCAAAGTGGTTTGACGTTGATACTGTGTCATTCATTAGAATTCATATATGGGTGAAGTTCTTATACAGGGAAAAGATGATGTATTACTGGAAGGAGGCAGGTAAGGATGTAAATTCTGGTCTAAAACGACTTGACAATGATGCAAGTGTCCTTGAAATGGCTCATAATGCTATTGATCAAAGGGGTGGGGAGGTAGATGTCTATGTTATGCATATGGCAGATGGTAAATGTGAGAAAGAAACTGAGAACCTTGCAGACTCAGAGCATGAGACAGTTGAGGTGGATGATGACAGTGATGAAGACCTACCTGAAGAAGAGGCAGTTGATTTTGATGTTGATTTTGGTGCCACGGACCAACCTGAAGAAGAGGTAGTTGATTTTGATGTTGGTGTCACAGACCTACCTAAAGTAGAGACACTTGATAATGGTGCAAATAGTTCTGACCCTAATATGGGTTCTAGAAATCCAGTGAAGAAGAGAAGGGATGTTCCTTCCACATACACACATGGAGAGCCATTTGAAGACATCATATACTCACATAAAAAAGATGCAGGTGATGTTGCTGCTACATACCAACATGAAGAAGCGGAAGCTAATGTTATAGATGAGACAGTTGAAGAAGGTATCAAAATAACTGTACCTGAGGGTCATCTAGTTGATTCAGAATATGATAAAATAGATGGGGATGAGGACTCACTACAACAAAAAAACCCTTTTAATGATGGCTAAAATGCGTCATTAATGACAAACCATGACACTTTTTTCAAAGCAAGCGTTATGAAAACGGGTGTTATAAATGTTTTTTAAAAGCGTTATAAAAAAAGCGTTATGGATAGTTTCTATAAAAGCGTTATGGATAGTTAATATATATGCACAATTCAGGACATTTTTAAAACGTTATGAATAGATAATATGTATAGGCTCAATCCAGCACATTTATAACACTTTATACTATTCAAATTAGCATATTTATAACGCTCTATACTATATATTACATTCCAAAAACTTAACATTATATATCACCATCTTTATTACATTTCTCAAAATATAGTACATATCAACATCTTTATTACATTCTCAAAATAGAATATCCAAATACATATATATATATTTACAACTACCAAAATTGTCCACATCAAAACTTGGCCACATCAAAATTGTCCACATAACATGTAGCAAAACCCTGAAAAAGATAAAAGCAAGGTTCAATAAACTTTTTAATATAATTTGAAAAATAAAACTTTACATTGGTGCCCCATATAACAAGGTTGAACAACTTTTACTTCATTACATCTTATTATTTCCTTTCTATACAAGAATGGAAAAAAACATAAAGAAGGCCAAAAATGCATCTTTAGAATTTTATAGAAAAATTAAAATAGCTTCAGAATATTATATAAATAGACATAAACACAAAAGAATTTAGGTGGTTGTTTGGGGGACCTTCATCCAGGTTGAGCAGACTCCCATAAGTTGCATAATGTATGGGAAGAGCTAGAAATTTCATATGCAGGAACAATTGGTCACTTATAGCAAATATTTGAAAGACAAAAAATTATGATATTAAGGGAACATAGAACCACTTACAGATAGGAAATGGTTAGTTTTGGCATAACAAGAACTCTGTACGTGCATCCCAGGTATTGAAGCGACCAAATGGCATGTAGCAATTCCAAAATCATACTTTGCCAACTCGATCCAGTATGCTTGAGGCTCAACAAGATTGATTTTGTGGATCATGGACAGATTCCAACACTTGTCACATTAGACGATGAGTGATTCATTAAGTGCAAATGTCTCACAAAGTTTACAAGGTGATGATGGAGAAGATTGGTGGTAATCTCTACTTGAGTTTTGTTCCCTTATTCGGGATAATGGTGTATGTACCAATAGATTTTCTCTATTTAGTTTTTGCTTGATCAAGTAATATCGTATATGCATTGGATAAGAAAAAAATTTATCTAAATTTACATCCTCAGAGTATACTACACTAGTATGTTGGTATAGTATCATGTCTGTGCCAAAATAACCACCATCTATGAAACAATTATCAACTTTGCAAAATGTAACTGAGCAAAGAATATATTCAAAATGCAACTTCTTACCATTTCTATGTGCACTTTGATATCAGTTTGCAATATGAGCCAACCATTTCTATGTTACCATTTATATGCTTCTTACCATTTCTATATATGCACTTTGATATCAGTTTACAAACAACAGATTACAATAGCAGCATTTTCCAAAGTGCAGATTGTAGCAGCAACATTTTGGGCATTAGGTTGTACAACCTGAACAATTCAATTTAGCAGTAGAGAACCAGGAATATATTCAAAATGTAACTGAGCAATGATTATATTCAGAATGCAACTTCTTACCATTTTTAAATGTAACTAAGCAAAGAATATATTCAAAATGTAAGTCAGCAGTTTTTTGGGCATTATGATATCAGTTTGCATACTAAAAACTAATAAATATATACAATTTTATGGGCATTATGAAAGAGTTGGCATTGCACGCACTGCACTGAAAGGATTGGCATTGCACTACACTAGTTACATAGCACGTCTACACGATCAGAATGCACTAGTTACAGAGCACATCTACGCGAATAGACTGTAATGAACCTACATGCATTATTGATCTAGTACACCATTGTGTAGCATCAATGTAAATGACAAAACATAGACCACACAAACCAGACGTTTCATGGACGCATAAAAATAGAAAGGTTTCTTTTTGAAACTAAAAACAGATCCAACTTAATAAAAGGGTTGTTTCTTGGAAAGCATCAGCAGAGAGGAGTAAAAAGACGACATTCAATTGTCGGCTTCATAAAAGAAAGCATAGAAAGTATATGTAACACCACATTTACCATATATATATATATATATATATATATATATATATATATATATATATATATATATATATATATATATATATATATATATATATATATATATATATATAGAGGATATATATATATATATATATATATATATATATATATATATAAAAATATATATATATATATATATTTGGTAAATATATATGAACGGTTCATTTATAATGCATATGCTTCTTTAAAAAAAATAATGTAGATGTATAAAACCATAAGGTTTATCTTGCTCCAAGTGCTTAGTTACAAGCAGCATTATTTTGAATCAGTAGGAGGCTAAACTCCTTCCTTTTACCTACATGTATCTCCAATACTGCATATTTATTAATCATCGTCACCTTGTAAACCATTGCCCATCAAAAATAGGTCAGCCATGGAACATAGATCTATTTTGAGAAGCCACCTCTATTCAATCAAATTTTAATGCATATTAAGTTTGAGTGATTCATTACTTGAACACTCAAAAATATCGCTAGTAATTTTTTTAATGCATATTAAAGTTAACTTGAGAAACAAAAAATAGAAAGGAAAAAAATGGAGAAGATTACACAAATACCAGGAAGGATACACCAGGTCACATATGCACAAGCTAAAAGATCCCCCCAGGACCATGAAAATGATGCCCTCATTTATTAATACATCAGGAATGAATCTGACTCTGGAAATAAAATTGTGTGTATGTGTGTGTGTCTGTAATCCGATGTGCACTCCCAGTATTCCACCAATTTAGAAAGGCCTTAAACAATTGAATCTGAAGACATGGAGTCGGTATTAATGCAAAGAGATTCCTCTTAAAGGGTTGTTTATGCTAAGAGTGGTGGGAGCACTACACCAAAACAGACAATTAGTAACACATATTTTTTACGCTTTGTAATGGTTATTACCGTTACAAAATAGTAATAGTTATAACCGTGACAATAGCTAAAAAACTGTTACTAAAAATCACATTTTATATTTTATTATTATTTTTATTATAGTCACAGTAATAACCGTGAGGACAATTATTATTTTTTCCAGAAAATCTACATCACATGCTTTGGAGAAAGTGTGATAAAACCTAATCCTCTTTCATTTCCCTCTGAAATTTTTAGTGTTTTCACTTTCCCTCCCTCTTTTTTAACGAAAGTGTGATAAAATTAATCCTTCGGTTCTCTCTGAGAAGACTCCCTCTCTCTCTCTCGATCGACAGGAGAATCCGAGAAACTCCCTCTCGACAGGAGAATCAGAAAAGACTCCCTCTCTCTCGACCAAAACCAGAGAAGACTTCCCTCTCTCTCGACAAAGGTACTTCCCTCTCTCGCCGCTTCTTCTTTCCCTCTCTCTCGACAAAGGTTTTTTTTTTGTATAATTATTGTTTGATTTTGGTTTGGTCAGGAGAATCAGGACTTCCCTCCAATTTTAGGGGTTTGGTCAGGAGAATCAGGTACTTCCCTACAATCAGCGCCTATTTGGTTAGGGTTTCGAGTCTTCTCTGATTTTGGTCTTCTCTGATTTTAGTTTGATTTTAGGGTTTCGAGTCTTCTTCTTTCCCTCTCTGATTTCGAGCAGACCACCTGCCACGAGCGACCTACCTAGGTATCCTTCTCTCTCTATTTTGTTCTTTTTTTTTTGGATCCTATGCTTTGAATGTGCAGATTTTTTCTTATAGGCTGTAACTTAGTTTCATCTCTCCAAATGGACCTATATCCCATGCCTATTTTGTTGTGTTATTAATTGTGTTTTGCCATGAAGTTTTCTTCTTGGGGAGCTTGAGTTTTTTTGCTTGCAAAATCTTTTATTTCATTGTGTTATTTTAAGGGATTGGGGTTGCCCAGAAGAAACTTGTGGTGAGAAAATAAATTTGTAAACCACCACCACAAAATAAACTTTCTAATGCTCATCAGTAGTTGATAGGAAGTATGTAGGTATCCTATAAAAGGAAGCCCAGTTTATACAATTAAACCACCACCACCAAAAAAAAAAATTCTGGGTCCACGACTGGAACAAAATATACTTTTAATTTTGTAAGTTCCAATGCTTGTATGTGCTTACCGGATATGTTTCAGCTAGGAGTTGGAATGGTGTTTTTGTCATGCTAATTATGTCAAATTCTCCTGCAATCATGTTTCTGATTCACCTCGCGAAAGCTGAGGTAGTTGGTTTGATGCAGAGAGATCATGTATAAAAATATTCATAAGTTCTCCGAGGAGGATATGCTCAAGGAAATACTTGATTTGTCGTCTCATGTGTGAAAATGACAAATTGAAGGGGGATAATTTGTATGTTCTTGAAGGGGATAACGTTGTGCTTGAGGAGCTGGTGATTTTTTTTGCGGAATAAATTTCAGTCGATGATATATGTTCTCTACATGTTATTGGATTTTATGAAATTGCTTGTTTTCACGAGGGATTCACTCCAGGTTCTTCATTTCAGAGGATACTTTTGTCTGCTGGTGAGTGGTGCGATGTCGATATGGAATTACTCTCTGAGAGAAATTTTAAGATTTTTTTAATATCTGTCAATAGATCAAGATGAAAAAGGAAATTATTGCTTATTTTTATATAAATCATCACTATCTCAAATCCTTGTGACTTTCCTACCTGCAAATGCTGAAGAATTCAAAACGTGTTGAAGTTTTATTAGTTGTTTTCTTCTTGAATGGATGATGGATTGATAAAAGTTCAAATTTAGTATGTTAGTGGCACCAACTAACCAACAAAACATGTTTAGCTATGCAATTTGTTTTTTTTTTTTGTTGGTTAAGCAAGCAAGCACATCCTCCCTATCCATATATTCTTTTGTGGATCTCATATAATGGAGTTCCGAGTCCTTCTGTAACTTAAATTCTTATCCAACTATTGTAACCTCTCCTGATCCTCCAGGCGTACTCATACCTGTTACTGACATATAATAAGTAAACATGCATCTTAAGAATATGTCCTAAATAAACTTATTGGATCTTGTTTTGATGCTTGAAGTAGAAATTACTCAAGAATAAATAATTTTAGTATCTATATTAATGTTGGACAAGTAAGATATTCATCTTAAGAATATGTCCTAAATAAACTTATTGTACGATTAAACCGTTTTCAAAATGATATAAAATCTTACTAATATTCATCTTTTTCGTTTGTTAGGTTGATTGTTTGTGAGAGGATATAATTTTTTGCTATCATGTCAAGATCGATTCCAAAAGGGTGGATAAAAATTCCACATAGAAATAAGTCTGAGTACAAAGAGGGGGTTCAATTTTTTATGGAATTTGCAATGAAGCACTCACTCCCCGGACTTACAACATGTAGTTGCCCCTGTAAAATATGCAAAAATGCAAAAAGAGCTTCTTTTGAAGAAGTTAGAAGGCATTTGATCATTAATGGTATGCTTCCGACATATGATGTTTGGTTTCTTCATGGAGAAAAGCCGGGCATGGATATGACAGTAGGTCCTAAACAACAATTTGTTGAAGAGGATCATACCCATAATCAAGTTCTAATTGAAGATACAGGGCATCGATATGATGGAGATGCGTTGGAGATCCTGGTTGATGATGCTTATGGTGTACACAATGAGGCTCCTGTTGGTGAAGGTGGTGGTGCGAATAATTCTCAAGCTGATACAGTGCCTGAAACTTCTTTTGCTTATGGTCTTGACCATGTCGACAAGTATTATGAATATAAGAGAATTGCAAGCGAGAAATTATATCCTGGTTGTGAAGATGGACACACAACTCTATCTGTAATTGTAGAGTTGCATAACTTAAAGAAGAAGTACAATTGGTCGGGAAATAGTGTGACAGAATTGTTGAAGTGTTTGACTGAATGGCTTCCTAAGGGGAACACACTCCCTCACAAGTATCCCATAATGAAGCAAATGATGAGAGATTTAGGAATGAAGGCAAAGTGCATCCATGCATGCGAAAATAATTGCATGTTGTATTGGAAGGAGTATACAGATGCAACTTCGTGCCCTCAATGCCAGACGCCTCGATTTAAAGTTAAAGAAAAAAAGAAGCCCGGAAAGGTTAGGAAGGAATCAAAAGAACCGAGAAAAGTTTTGAGGCACTTTCCTCTGATTCCAAGATTGAAGAGATTGTACACAATACCATGGATTGCTAAAAAAATGCAATGGCACAAGGAAGTAGAGCCTTCATGGGACTTAATGCGACATCCTTGTGATTCAGCAGAATGGAGAACACTTAAATGCAGGTGGCCGGAGTTTGCTGATGAGGGACGGAATGTTTGGCTTGGTATAGCGACCGATGGATTCAATCCACATGGTGTTCTATCTGTTAATTACAGTTGTTGGCCTGTTTATGTTATTCCATACAATTTGCCGCCTTCATTATGCATGAAATCACAGTTCCAGATGATGTGCTTATTAATTCCTGGGCCCAAAGCACCAAGTTAAGATATTGATGTTTTCTTGCAACCCCTTGTAGATGAGATGAAACAACTTTGGGAAGGAGTGTCTGCATTTGACATGGACAGACGACATACTTTCACTTTGAGAGCAATGTTATTATGGGGGATACATGATTTTCCAGCATTTGGGAATTTATCAGGTTGTGTAACACATGGTTACAAAGCATGTCCTATTTGTGCTACTGAGACGGAGTCTGAGAGGATTGGCGGAAAGAACGTGTACACAAAGTATAGAAGATTTTTGAAGGATGATCATCCATTCAGATCAGTCAAACGTGGATGGTATAAGACTGGAGAGGACAGACAACCTCCGCCACGTTTGAATGGATTGGCCCTTCTGCAAAGGCTTGACCGCATCAACTATATACCAGGTAAATTAGTGAAAGGTTTGGGCAAGAAGCGAATGACATTTGAGGGTGTTGGTGGTGGTGGTGATGATGATGATGATGATGATGATGGCAATTATGATGCCAATGAAGAAAGACCAGCGTGGTATAAAAAGTCTATTCTTTTTTCTTTGGAATATTGGCAATCTCATAAAGTACGACATTGTATTGATTTGATGCACACTGAGAAGAATGTTGCTGAACATTTACTAAATTTGCTTTTTGATAAAAAAGGGCAACGAGATTCGGGTTACGCATTGGACAATGCTCAAAAGAAGCAACTTTGCCTAGTCTTAAAAGGCTTAAAGCTTCCATCAGGATTTGCATCTAACTTGAGCAATCTTGTTAGTCTTCAACCACTCAGTTTGCATATAAAGAAGTCACATGACTACCACATCATCATACAATATTTGTTGCCAGTCATGCTTCAGTATGCATTTCCAAATAATCGTGACCTTAAAAGAGCCATTATGCAAGTATGTCTATACTTCAACATATTGTGCTCAAAGATCCTAGATCGTAAGCATGTCCAAGCTGCAAAAGATATGATCGCTGAGGCATTATGTGTGTTGGAGCATTATTTTCCTCCTCACTTTTTTGACATCAGTATCCACCTAATGGTGCATCTTGCTGACCAAGCTCTACTTTGTGGACCTACGAGATATATTTGGATGTATCCATTTGAAAGGTGAGATGATTATCTTGTTGTAACGTTATTGATTTATATGAAAACTAACTTGTTTAATTACTCTATTTGATAAGGTCTATGAAGGAGTGCAAAGACATTCCTAGTAACAAGCGTTATGTTGAAGGGTCGATTGCCGAGGCGTATCTTATTTCAGAGTCTGTTAGATATGCCATGGAGTACATGCCAAATCCACGTGATGGTAATCATAGTTCAACTCATGCATCTTATCTAGTTGAAAATGGTGATGATGTGTATGAGCGCTCTATTATAGAGGGTAAAATGATTAAGTTAACCGGGGTACAATGGAGACAAATTCGAAGATGGATAGTTTTTAGATTGGAAATACCAAAACTAGCAGAGTACTACAGGTATCACTCGTCTTTGGAATAAAGAATTGTTAAAAAAAATCTTTTCTATTTATATTTTATTCAGTTTAAATGATTTTCAGTTTTTATCGTTCGACTTTGGAAACTACGTCCCGTGGTAACACTAAAGAGGCCGAAGTAGTGATACAATCCAAATTCATTGATTGGTTGCACAAAAAGGTGTGTATTTAAATTGTAATATATGTCTCATTTACTTGATGTGGTGCTAGTTAATTGCGATTACTTTATTGCTTTACTAGTTAATTGAAGAACAATGTATGGATGGAGAGCTCTGGCGATACATTAGTGGACCAAGTCGGCAAGCCAAAGCATATATTAAGTACAGGGTCAATGGCTACATCTTTTCTCCCCTGAGTTACGACGACAAGGTTGCAACACAAGATAGCGGCGTTTGCATGGATGCAATCACCACATTCAGGGCAAGTTCAAAAGACCAAAACCTTAAGGATGATGATACTACTTGGTATGGGATCATCAAAGAGATAATAGAGGTTGATTATTACGACTTTCACCATGTTGTGTTTTATTGTGATTGGGTGAATGTTGGAGATAAGACTAATGGTTGCAAGTTATGCCCAAACTCTAACTTGTTGATGGTGAATTTAAAAAAGTTGAAGAGCACTGATGGGGAGTATGATGAGCCAGCAATTCTTGCATTTGAAGCAAGTCAGGTTTTTTATGTAACAGACATTCAAAATCCTGATTGGTCGGTTGTTCTTCGCTCTCCAAAGCGAATGACTGATGAGGTTGATGGGCTGAATATACCAGAAAATTTCCAATCATGTATTGTGGAACAACCTCATTTGGCTCCACTATTAAAATGCATTGGGAAAAAATGAATATAATACAAGTTTGTTGCTATTTTTGGCATTAATTGACTTTTGTTTCCAGACTTATTGTACAACTGACTGAGTTATTATATTTTGGGTTGATATCTGCAATATTGTCTCTTTTCTTTTGGTAATGTTGTCAAGTTTATTCACTTTGTGGTTTGATATCTGCAGTATTATATTTTGGTTTGATATCTGCAGTATTATATTTTGCTACCCCTGCTACCAACTAACATGTTTTCCTATAACTAGGAGACTTGCAGTTCATCAATTTATGGTAGGGTCCTATACTTATGTACATGGGTGTACCCTTGTTAGTATGGGCTGCTACCTGCAGATTAGATGGGGCATGACTTTGCCTGTGCATGAGTGTGTGGCTGTCTTTATATATTTCGAACTGCAATTGGGTATTGGCAAATATGCATTCCTAAAACAGAAGGCAGAGGACATTTTCCCTACTTGGTGTTCAGCAACTGCATCTTTTTCTTCTCTTTTTCATTTGTATAGCAATATATATATATATATATATATATATATATATATATATATATATATATATATATATATATATATATATATATATATATATATATAGCTTACTCTTACTAAGCCAGCAACCAACAATTTGCCTATTAGTTGCTGACAAAAAGCACAAATTTGACTTATCATTGAATGAAGATGTATACTAAATGGTACCTGGGATGTCCAGGACCTGATCTTGTTCATTACTTCATGAGAGGGGCTTATAGCAACCTGATGATTAAGTGCCCTGTTCCTGGGAGTTTTCCTTACTGATTTCCATGTGACTTTCAATGTTGAATACTATGATGTTTCCTACTTAGTTTTCTTATGAACCTGTTTTGGCATTCCTAGTTATAATATTTTTAGTGTGTTAGAACCTGAGATTTAAGTCCAGACTTTTGCAAGAAATCTGAGAACTAATGGGATGGTGTTTAGACTAGGATTGTAAATCCCCCTATGAACTACAAGTTCTCTTGTTACTTTTTAGTCACTGGCATCAGAATTTGAGATTGTTATTGCTTGACTAAATATAAGTCAAGTAATGGGAAATGTGGTAACTTTGTATTCTGTATAAATTCTGCTCCAACATTGTTTTTTTTTTCCAAAGAAATGCTTAAACTTTGTACTGAAAGACAATTTTTAAGATTCCCTATGTAATGCTAACATTGAGGAAAAGGAAAAAAAAACAATTCACTTGAGCAGTTATTTCTTGTTGGTGTAATTTGGCTTCTCCCAACTTGGGAGAACTGCATTTTAGTTCAAAACAGCAAATATTACACTTAACATAGATATGTATAGATTTGGTACATAATAATATTTGTTTTCCTTCTTTCTTATCCTTTAGTTCTCCTGTTCAAATTGAAATGCAAAACAATCATTTTAACTGCAGATGAGCAGTTTGGTAGTGAATCAGACAGCAGTGATGAACGTATCCTGTAACTTTAATTTGTTTAATTTGTAGTGACAAGTACAGAAACCTACCATGATAATTCTGAAAGAAGCTTCATTGTAGAGAATGCTCTTGCCAAACTGTTGAGTCAAAAGACATATCAATGATAAGGTTCATAGAACCTATCAAATTTCAACCAGATTCAGTCTAAACGTGTACGCTGCTTCAACTTGGAAATGCCTAGTTCACTAGCAAGCCCTCACCATAGCCATCCAATAGATCGAAAAAGAGTGCACTCATCCCATATCTAAAACAATCAGTGAGATATCAATTAGGAATTTGACCCCCTTCGAGTTTGTTAAATTCTTAGTGCAACTCTGAAATTAAATCCTATGTTGGATTATGTGATACCCTTACTATTGAAATCATTGTCAGAATAGAATTTCATCAAAGAATGGTCTTCACACTATAACCCCAGCTGATAAATTGGAAATCCTAAGTGATGGGAAAACAATACATACCCGGTCATAAAATTGGGTTCAGATTCGTATTATGGTATTTGTTTGTCCATTATGCTTTCCTTATTTCTGTACATTTGTCTGCAAATTCTGGACAGAGATAGGATTCTGAAATGAAATTAGTATCATTTCTCAATTGAGTCCGAAATCCGAATCAGAATACAACTTGCAATAATCTTACTAAATTGACCTACCTGTAGTATTGTTACTCTCCTTATATGCTACCTCTTCATTTTGATATTGTTATTGCTCTAATGTGTTGATGAGTGCAGAATGTCATCCAATCCTAGTGGAACACAAGCCCCCCCTCCATCAAAAGACAAAAGATACTTGATCCATATTGAAGCAAATGGTGTAATTAGAGGTAAAGACGAAACAAAATGGAGCAGTAGATGTGGAAAATATATTCGAGCTCACATCCCAATTGGTTATGATGACTGGAGGAATGTGGATAAGGTGTACACTGACGCTCTTTGGAATTCGTTGATGGTAAATCACTCTTTTTTACTTCTTTACATATATTTTGAGCATTTTATGTAATTATTTCAGCTACTTAAAGGATGCCTTATATGCTTTATTGTTGTTGTGGCAGACGGAGTTTGAATTCAATATTGATCCCATCCTTGCTCGACCACTATTGGAAGCAAAATTTCCACAATTTTTAAGGACAATGAAGTATCACCTACGAGCTACAATCAAGAACAAAGAAGGCATATACTTACCGAAACCTCTAGCACTAGCTCAATGTCCTGATGATATTGATAAAATCTGGTGGGAGAAGTTTATCGAGAATGAGTACACTCCAAAGAAGATTGAGCAACGCAAGAAGAATGCTGAAAACAAGGCCCAATGTAAAATCTCCCATGCTCTTGGAAGGAAAAGTTATAAAAGAGTATACGAAGAATTGGTGTGTATTATACCATAATTTACTTCAAAAAAGATTGATATTGTTATTTTTCATGCTCTTGGAAGTACTGTTTTTAATTCCTACTTGTACTTGTAGGAGGAAGAACATCCCGCGGAGGGTGTTACACGGTCAGAAGCGTGGAAGAGAGCCCACAAAAGTAAGGCTACTGGAAATGTGCTTCCATGCGCATTGGAGAAATATGTAAGTACAAAAATGAGGTTTCATACTTGTATAAAATGAGGTTTCATAAAATGAGGTTTCATATATGTTCAGCTTTTCAAATCTTTTTAGCCTTCTTAAACTCATATTTTTCTTATAACATGTCAAATCACAGAATGAATTAGAAGCAGCAGAAAAGGGGCAAAAAGAAGCTGCAAGTGCGAGTGGTCATGATGGTGTGTCAAGCCTAGAAGACCTTGAGACTGACCCTATTGCTGAAGTTTTTGGAGTCGATAAAAAGAGTCGTTGTCGTGCAGTTAGCTCCACATCCTCGGTGAAGCAAGTAAAAATTAGACAAGCAGCAAAGGCAATAGCCAGCAAAAATACCAACCCAGAGGTTCTCCAAAGGTTGGATATTGTTGAGGTTATGTTACGGGAATTGCTCGCTCGTGGCGATGCTACACATCAGCCCCAAAATCCAACTTTTGCTTTTGGAACGCCCGAGACAGAAGGGGCGTCTAACTCCGTGCATATCAGTAAAACTACAAGAAATTTGAATCCTGTTTTGAATACCGTCGGTCGTGTCCCTAGTAACAACAATAATAGTCCTGTTGTCCATGGTAACAATGATGGACCGGCTCATGGAGGAAAACAAAATGTTATTTTACTTGGACGGGAACGAGAGGATGTAGCCAAGGGATTTATAGCATCTCACACTACCTGTCATGGAAGAAAAGTGCAAGATGATGAGAAAATCGTTTATGTGTCCGAGGTGATAAAGCCAGAAGCAACAGTTTATGATGGTCCACAAGATGGAATATCTTTTCTTTGTGAAATAGCTGATGGAGGTTTTCTTGTTTGGGGAGCCAAACGGCTCAGGTATTTGTGACAACAGGTATATATATATACAAACGATAAGTATGTGTTGATAGTAAAGTGTTTATGTGATTATATTGATCTTGAGCTTCCTTTATGCAGTATAGAGCACTTCGGAGGAATCTTGGTGGTGTACTTTTGGAGGTACACTAAATTTAATAAGTTTTATTTATTTATTTATGCTGCTGTACATACAATTTTTTTTTTTTTACAAAACACACTATTTCTTCCTTACATCAACAACCATGGTTCAGAGTCTAGCCCATTACACGAATGCAATCTTTTTAGCCAACACCTGACTTTAATCTTATTGGACATACTGAAGCGGAAGGAGGGGCAAGAGCCTTATTTAAGCTTGATTAGGGCCACTTGTTGGAGGTCTTAGTCATGTCATTAGTGTGTTAGATCGGTCTATTGGTGGCTGGTGTAGGGGTCCTTGTTGGAGTTCTCTTCAAACCCCAGTTGCAGCTGAGCTGCAGTAAAGGTTTATCCCCCACTTCAGTACTGGAGTCCCCCCCTCCGTGCAGCTCAGACATCGCTCTCGGTAAGAGGAGATCAAGCGAGTAGGGACGACCCAATCGTGTGTACTATCACATCGTTGCCCCTAGCGATCGATATGTAACCATCCTCAGTTTTACCTGTGTGTAAAGTCTTCAGATCAGAATGTTGAATAGGTACCAGGGTCTTATCTAGTGGACAAACTGGTAGCAAATGCCGAGATGAGAATGAGGTTTCATACCCAAAGAACTACGAACAATTCTTCTACTAGGCTAGGAATCCAAGTTAAAGTAAAACATATGCATTTTGCTTTGATACTTACAGAACTGAAATTGAAGAGCACTATGGTTAAGAGGCAATATCTGGTGCTCACCTTTTTCCCTTCTAAGTTAACTTCCATTTCTCAACTTATTCAAGTGATTAATATCAGTAAAAAAAAATGAAGTAATATATGAGATACATAAGAAATTGGATGAAGAAATAATAAAATAAATAATGCTGTCATTATCGTTGCACATGAGAAGAACAATTTTGTTTTCGAGACTGAAGGCACATCCTTTTTATAGTAAAGTTCCTTTCCATGCAGCTGATGCCCCATCTTTAGCGACTTTGAGTCTACTAATGCAAAACTATAGTTTGACTGATGAAACTATGCATTCATCTTCCCTCATGATACAATAAGTTACTTTGGGTCTGCTTTGTTGTGCCTGTATTATGTCACTGAAACTGCATTTGTGGGTAGCTTTTATGCTTTTACACATAAATGTAATTGTATGAGTACATTACCACATCCTGTACAGTAAATGTTCATTTAGTCATAGAAAAATGGTGAGAATTGAATTCCCGTTCTTCCTATTTTGTTAGTACCTTGTTTCTTCATGCGCAGCAGTTCAGTATTTGACCTCAGATGGCATAGCATGATGTTGAGCTTGAATGCTAAGCCTAAATTGTAGTTTGTGCATCGACATGTTTTATTCCGCACAAGCTTGGTAGTAAACTCTGGCCACTTATATCGGTCTTATGGATTCATAAACTTTGAGCCTGCCTGCATATTTTTGCTCTGCGCTACAGTTTTCATTCGATTGTTTGTTCTTCTTTTCTTGTTGGCATACTCGTGGTCAAAATTTTGTGATTAGATGCATATTAACACTCTTGTAAGTTTTTGTTCGATATCGATATTTTACCAATTAATACTTGATCGATTGTCTTAACCATAATCCCATCTAACCCTCGATACGATGAGTATCCCCTTGAATTGTTCAGGCTTCAAAGATTACCTACACAGCGCGATTTGGACCATATTATTTACCTCAATATTGAACTATGAAGCAGGTATTGGTGGTCTCAGGAAAGATAAGAAACTATATATAGACCACAATCTTTTTCCCCAATATTTTGTTGAAGATAAGTATGAAAAAAAATGCTGTTGAGGTTTATGGGCTATGGTATATAATATATTTGTTGTATATTTATTGCCGTAAAAAATTTTGTATGATATCTAAAGAACTCGAGTCGATTCACATTTGTAGGACATGGATAAAATA
Organism: Iris pallida; assembly: GCA_029216955.1. NCBI lineage: Eukaryota > Viridiplantae > Streptophyta > Magnoliopsida > Asparagales > Iridaceae > Iris > Iris pallida. The sequence continues at coordinate 337,383 of JANAVB010020998.1, forward strand.
CATAAGGAATAATATGATTGCTTTTAGCAACATAATCGATTCAAAACATAGCATAAATTGCGTACTCTATATATACGCAGGCTACTGGTTTCGACATATATACCACTCATTCTTTCTTTTAGACTATTTGGCATGGTTGGCATTGTAGATGTCTTTGTGGAGTTATAATTGGATACCTACCGTATATTAAGTTTCAACATGGACCCATTAAAACTTCTGCACTCTTGAGCAAAACAATGATGTAGTTATTGGACATGTAGTGCCATGGTGGATTGTGAGACCATTTTTGTAGTTTATATTTTCTATAGATGTGCAAAGAACATGTGCTCACATGTATTTATGTTTTTTCTGAAACTTCTTTTACTAGTTTGCACGCTTTTTAATTGGATACTTCTTTTACTCTTACATGCAGGAATATGTACAGTTTTAGCATGGATGCAAGCACTTTCATTCTTCCTCAAGAGAGCCTCGTCTTGATTATCAAAAAACACAAGAGTTTGAAATGTTTTGGTGGTTTGCTTTATGCATCTAGAGCCTTGTTTTGTTGTCATTGAAACCAACAATGGAATGTTTTCTTACTAAAATATTAATGTATGGATGCTATTGAACATCTTGTGGTTTAGTTGCTTATTTTTCAAATATTATGTGGTTTAATTACTAATTTGAATGGTTGAATTGTTATTTGAAATTATGTGGGTTTGTTTATACTTTGGAATGGTTGAATTGTTATTTCAACCTCATGTGGTTTAGTTACTTGCTCGGAATTGTTATTGAAAATTTTGTGGTTTAGTTATTGGTTTGGAATGGTTGAATTATTATGAAAGTAAAATATTATGAAATTGGATATGTTGTTTATTGTTTAGTTACAAGTTGAATGTAGTTTTTTTTTATTTAAATAGTCCAATTGTAATGGTTATAACTGTGACAATTAGTGGAGAATAGTAACGAAAAAAATAATGTAGTCACAGTAAAAACTGTGACAAAACAAACTAACTGTCACATTAATAACTGTGACAAATGGAATATTTGCCACGGTTATAACTGTGACAAATAGAATATTTGCAACGGTTATAAATGTGACAAATTGAATATTTGTCACGGTTATAACCGTGACAAACTGAATATCTGCCACGGTTATAACCGTGACAAATGAAATATTTGTAACGGTTATAACCGTGACCAATATAATTATTTGTAACGGTTATAACCGTGACTGAATAATAACCACGCCCAACTAGTAACGGTTATTACCGTGACGAAAAATAATTGTCACGGTAATAACCGTGGGTAATTGCCTATTATGGTGTAGTGGAGATGGATCTGTACATTATCAATCAGCATGCGTTGATGAACTCATTGCTATCCATAATTTCATCTTGTTCTGGTATGGAACAATGAAAAGTCCACTAGACATTTCTCTTGCATGGAAATAGAGAATACAAGAGAATGGTGATGGGACAATATGAGAGATTAAGAGAGGAAGGATGATGATTAAAGCTTCTTTATTTTACAATTATTTGTTTTATCTTTAATCCTTTCCGGAATTACAAACAAAGATCACCAAAAATTGTCGAAACCAGAACTCTTGAATAGAAGCCAAGAACAAAAAATGTCGAAACCGTTAGAGTTTGCTGCAAGAGAAGCAAAACTTCTCAGGGATATTTTATCGAACACCTTACAATCAGTCAAAACAAAAATAAAGAATGGGATTGGAAGAACAAACCTGGAAAGTCCTTCTCCTCTCTCCTTGCTAGCCATTCTACAGCAGTCTCTATTTACTAATTATGGCTTGACCTCTCCTTCCCTTCTCTTTTATCATCCATCATTATCTACTTGTTAAGATTACAAATAAGTCATGCAACATCTATCCCATATCGAGATCATCAAACTCCCGGTCGATGAGAGCAAGTTGGAGCCTGAGGCTCTACAACCGCCCTTTCGTCGCAAGTGCAATGGACTGCGGCACATGCAGCCTCAGGTCCGTGTGCCCGAACAATCCATTTGTCGCAACAGTATGAGCCTGTGCTTGAGCCTGGAGTTGTTGGCACCTGGCGTACATCCTAAGCCCGGTGGCCATCAGAAACACCCCCAAAACCAGCCAAAGCTACAAACAAATACCATATCAATCTCATCTTCACCATCTCAATCATCAACAAATAACAACACGCATCCATACCAGAAAGCTAGAGGACATTTGCGAGTTTAGGATCATGAACAACAAAAGCACTGAAGAAAACAACAATGTACGTATAAAATTTCTTTCCCCAATATAAACCGATTTTTTAGATTCTAAAATCTATCGAAATTAAGAAGAAACATTATACCGGTAATGAGAAACGCCATCGAGTTGGAATTGACAAGCCGACCACCAGGATGCATTCTCTATATCAATAAATTACAACAAATTCATAAAAAACCATAGAAAAACAAAAAAATCCAAAAAAATGAGGAAGAAACAAACCAAAGCTCGCCTCTCCGGGATGAATCCATGGAAGCCAGTCTCGATGTCGTCGTGGCTTCCACGTAAGACGAAGCTCATCTTTTTCGATGCTTTCGACTGCAAAATCCGTCGGGAAAAATAAGATCAGAAATTGGAGAGTTACCAATAACATAAAATTTGGGAGTTAGGGCTCACATTTGGAGAAGACTTTGATTTTGCTCCCTTCGGCATCTCGAGCTCCTCCTCTCCGAAAATGAAGTTGGGGCTAGGGTTTGTAGGAGGGGGCGTTGGGGCTAAGGTTAGGGTTTATAGGAGGTTGAAAGAAGGAGGAGAAGGAGAAGATTAGAGTTTACATAAGAGAGATGGAAATGAGCAAGAAACTGAAAGTGCTTTGGAAAATTTTAGGGTTCAGGGAGAGGAGGGAAGAGGGGGAAGAGGGAAGCTCTGAAAAAGGTCAGGTGTAAAGGGTTTTGTTGGAAGTTTATTAATTACAAGTTTGCCACCGCTTTTAAATATTAATAACGTTTTATTTTGTAAACATTATGAAAAGTCCATAATTAGTTCAGACCGTCATTAAAAGAATGGATTCGAAACATTGATAACGCTTAGGTATCGATCGTCATTAAAACGCTTCGTTGAGCGTTATTAATAGGTCTTTTTGTAGTAGTGACTTGCATGAAGTTTTAATAGAGACTGGCCAAGTTAATGAAGATAGAGTATTGCAGGATGTTGAAGCTGGAAAGATAAGAAAAAGCAGCAAAGGCAGACCCAAAGAGAAGCCAAAATCAGTAGATGACAGTGGTTTGGAAGCTTCAATTAGATTTGAAACATGTGAGGAGGAGAGCAGTGATTATGGTCCACCATCAGATAAGATTGTTAGTACTGAAAGCTCTGACTCTAATTTTTTTACTGAACATCCAAAGATGGAGAGAAGAAAGTTTCCAAGATTTAATGCCAACAGAAACATGGATGACCCAGGAATTGGGGCTACAATTTAAGGATAAAGATGAGTTTAAGATGGCTTGCAGGCAGTGGGGCATAAATCAGAGATGGCAAGTGTGGTTTCCAACAAATGATCACAATAGGGTCAGGTGCAAGTGCTATACAAAAGATTGCAACTTTTTCATTTTTGCAAGCAAGTTGGACAGAAAAGACAAAGAAAATAAGACTTTCCTTGTCAAGAGCTACAACATGGAGCACACTTGTGGAAAGGTTAACACCAACTTCCATCTCTGTTATAAGGTGATTGCAGAAATGTACATGAATGAGTTTAGAGATGATCCAGGGTGGAAAATTAGTCAAATTGTTAAAAGAGTAAAGAAGGATTTGGCTCTCACTATTGACCTAATGAAGGCTAGGAGGGAAAGAAACTATGCAGTTAAGAAGATTGAGTGTGATGAAGACTTGCAATATTCTAGGTTATGGGATTACAAATGAAAAGTTATGAGGACAAATCCTGGTTCAACATTTGAGTTTAAAGAGCCTAGAGGAAATTTTGTGACATGTACATGTGCTTGACAAGTATCAAAGAGGGTTTCAAACACTGCATGCCAATTGTTTGTCTGGATGGATGCTTCTTGGAGTGTACTTATGGTGGGAAATTGTTGGTTGCCACTGGAATTGACCCAAATGATTGCATGTACCCACTTGCATTTTCAATTGTGAAGGTTGAGAATACTGAGAATTGGGACTAGTTTGTGGAGTTTCTAAAAGAAGATTTTAATATGCACAACTCTCACCATTAGGTCTTCATGAGTGATAGGCAAAAAGTAAGTATATTTTCTTTCCATCTTACATATTGTAGGGGATTATCAATGTAATTATCATAACACTGTCATCTCTCACACTGTCATAACAGTCATAACAGTATCATAACACTGTCATCTCAAACACTGTCATAACAGTGTCTTGATTATCTCAAACACTATCATAACACTGTCATCTCAAATACTATCATCTTACTTCTTTTTTTTCTATATGTAGGGGCTTATCAATGCAATTGAAAGACAATTCCCAAATTCAGAACATAGGCTTTGTCTCAGACATTTGGAGCAGAATATGAGGAATTTTTTTAGAGATATTGGAATGGTGGAGATACTAAAAAAAGTTAGAAGATCCACATATCTAGCTGAGTTTAAGAAGTATAAAAATAAAATGGAAGAGAAAAGTATTGAAGCTAAGCAATGGATGGATGCTAGACCAGCAGTCCATTGGAACAGGACATTCTTTAAGGATACTTACAAGTGTGATGTATTGCTCAACAACTACAGTGAGGTATTTAACAAGTACATCCTTGAAGCTAGAGAGAAACCAGTCATCATAATGTTTGAGATGATCAGGACCATGCTCATGAAGAGGATAGATGCAAAGGCCAAATTGGGAAAGAAGTGGAGTGGCAGACTTTGTCCTAAAATTCAGAAGAAGCTGGAGAAGCACAAGAAGGAATCCTATATGTGGACAACAAAATATTCTGGAGGTCCTAAGGTCCAAGTTAATGGGCCAGGTAATCAATTTATTGTTGACATGGTTATGAAAACCTGTACATACAGAAAATGGGAACTATCTGTAATACCTTGTCAGCACGCTTGTGCTTGCATATTTGGAAATAATGAAAGGCCTAAAAACTATGTCGATGACTACTATAAATTATCAACTTACAAACTGGTGTACAGTCATGTCATTCACCCTTTAAATGGCCATGTATTATGGGAAAAGCATATATTTCCTCAAGGTATTCTGTTACCACCTACACCAGTGAAGAAAAGGAGTGGCGGAAAGACAATGGCTAGAAGAAAGGACCCAATTGAGTTGCAAGACAAAGGAAAGCAGAAGACAAGTAATAAAACCATGGCCAAGCTTAGTAAGAAAGGCCTGTATAAAGTTGCATGCAATGTTTGTGGGTCACATGCCCATAACAAGAGGTTCCATGGGGTAAATGTAAGTATGTTGATATGTACTTATATTATAGGTCAAGATTGTTGTATATGTCATGCTTAATTTTACCAATTTACAGGCTGGAGGAGGCAGAGACAATGTAAGTGCGGAATGTACTATTAAAAATGCACAACAGACCAGTGAAAGAGGAGAATGCCCAACTGTAAGTGTCTTTTACATTAGGCTACTGAATTTTTAATTTGTTAATGTCCAACTGTAAGTGTACTTTACATTAGGCTATTGAAAGGGTCCTTTACATTAGGCTACTGAGTTTTGATATATACTTACATTAGGCTACTGACAGTATCCTTTACATTAGGCTACTGAATTTTGATATGTACTTACATTAGGCTACTGAATTATGATATGTACTTACATTAGGCTACTTAATTCAGTCTCTTAATCCTTTACATTAGGCCTTAACATTAGGCTACTAAATTTTGAATTTTGGATACTGAATTAAGTTATATTTCAGTCCTTTACATTAGGCTACTGAATTTTGATACTGAATTAAGAGACAATGTAAGTGCTTCAGTGCATTAGGATACTGAATTTTGAATTTTGTATATGTAACTTACATTTCAGGCTGGATCTTCAAGGCAAACTGTCAGTGATTTAAATGTCAATATCAGCAGTGCACCAACCACACTTAGGTGGATGATGGATGTAAGTGTATTAAAGTCAGTTATTGGTACATTAATATGGTATTTGGATACTAAATTCTAACTGTTGTATGGAAATGTTGTTGTTCTATTGTTCTCAGGGTACAAGTCAAGTAGTCAATAATACAGGCCTAAGCAGTATGGGAGCTTCCAATCGATATTCTGTCCTTGGCTCAATTGATGGAGGCTTAGTTGTGTGAGCTTCCAACCAGGATCATAATTTGGAGTTCTCAGCAAGCTAAAGGAGCACAGCAGCAACCCCAACTCATCCAACTTCAACATTGCCAAAGAATGGGGGCAAAGGCACTCAGGGGAAGAAAGCAAGATGCAGAGTAGTACCATCAAGATACAATCTACCATATAAGAAAAGCAAAACTGAATTACAAGTGTGTAGACTAATTTGGACAAGACTAATTTTGGAAAAGAATGGTCATAACACCTGCATTTTGTGGTTCACAACTGAAAGATTTTGTTTTTGTCATATTTCTTTCATAGGTTAACCATTTGGATGTAATGACATTTGCTGTAATTTTTTTGGTTTCTATCACCTGGACAATTGTGTGGCCATATAGAAGAAGGCCTAATATGTACTGATATTTGGATGTGGTCCTATCACCTGCATTTTGTGTGGCCATATACATGAAGGCTAATATGTAATGAAATGTCAAACTCCTATTAACTGGATTTGTGTGCTTGTACTTTGTATGGTTGGCAAATTAATGAGATGTCAAGCTCCTTTCAAGTTAACAAATTCCTACTTTGGGTGGTTCCACTTTGTCTGGTTCGCATTTTTGTGGTTCTACTTTGTGTGGTTGCAGTATTGTAAATGTGATTCATGTTGGTTGTATATGTTACCTGATAGTTCAGTGGATGTATAATGCCCATGTCAAGCTTCTTTCAATTTGACAAATTAATGCAGTATTTTAAATGCAGTTACCTGTCAGTATTTGAGTGGTTGCCACTGGATTTTGTGAGGTTGCAGTTACCTGACAGTTCAGTAGTTGTACTTTGTGTGGTTGCAGTATTTGTGTGCTTGCATTATGTATCATTGGCTCAATTGCAGTCTTTTAAATGCAGTTACCTGACAAAATTATGTATCATTGGTCTACTTTGTGTGAAATGATGCTGCAACATTAGTTGAATTGAATCTCAAAGAGATGAAAATCAGTCTTTTAAATGCAGCTAATGATACATAATTTGATGACTTCAGCATCATGTAGTGTTTGATAACTAAAACATGACTCAAAATATGACTTCATCATTCAATACAGAACCATTACAATAAAATTGAATCTCAAAGAGATGAAAATCCAGAACCATTCAATACGCCATCATTCAATACAACATTAAAAAGGGTCACAATTACAGAGAGATGAAAATCCAGAACTTGCTTACAACTTCAAAGCCATTACAACTTCGATCCATAAACTACAAGTTTTCTAGCCATTACAACTTCAACTAGTATATTTTTAGTCATTACAAGACAAATACGAGTTTACAATTACTCCATCTTAAATCTTCCAAATTTCTTCAAAATAGAACTATACATTTCAACTTGTCGTTGCGCTACACGGTGTTCAATTTCAACTTCCAATAGGATCTCCTTCATGATATCCTTGCCTTGTCTCGAAGAAGTAGTAGCTTCATCATCCACCATTTTTTTCTTCATCTTTGCGGCCTTAGCTTGTTGCATCCATTCAATGTATTCACAACCGGGATTTTCCCTCTAACGTATTGAAAAAACAAATTACAATTGTAAGTTACACAATAATAGCAAAAAATAAGAATTAAGTTATATTAATGTACAGAGAAAAGTAGGTTTCACTTACACTAGTAGATAATGGACAACAGTAGAATTTTTGACCTAAGCTCCTAGGCACCTTTGATGTTCGTATTTTGCAAAATCCTACTTCGCAATGACATAACCGAAGTTCATCAGTCCAACACCAAAAATCACATCCTACCTCCTTTGCACATTTTAAAAATTGGCGCCCACGAATTCAAGGTGTATTTGCAGTGAATAATTTGCACAGAGAAGTTCCTTCACAATAACATGTGATCTTCGCAAGATCTCATTCTATTTCACTGGCTTCATTTGCTGCAATTTGTGAGCATAAATATTTTTAGTATCGGCTCTTCTTTTATTTTAGGGTTTCCACAATAAGTTATTTTAGGGTTCCATAATAATAACTACTGGTTAGGGTTTTGCTATGGTTTTCATTTATTTTGGGGTTTTTTAAATTTTAGAGTTTCCGTAATAAAGAGAAAGAAAGTGAAAGAAGAAGAGAGCAAGGGAGAGAGGTACCCATCTGCGAATGCTCCAGTAGCTTCATCTTCAGCCGCTCCGCTCGTCTCCTCGTCGTCCGCGTCTCTCGGCAGCATCGTCTTCTCGTCGGCAGAGAGAGAGAGAGAGAGAGAGAGAGAGAGATAAAGATCAAATATGGTTATTCTAAGTTGGGTGTACACGTACACTGCACACGTGTACACTTAGTTTAGGAGTTGGCTTGCCACGTCATATTTCTGTTAGCATAGGAATGGAAAGTTAGCACAGGTACTGTAATACACCTTAATTATAACGTATGTTACTTTTATGTAAGGAATAATATATGAGGTACTTTACTGTTAATTGGGTCTAAGTTGGAGGACCACCGAATCAATTGAGCCCTTCTTTAGTCTATAAAGAAAAGTTTTATTGTCACACGTGTGGGAAGACATAATTGAAAAAAACAAAGATAAAAGTTAGAGTCCATACTCTTCAAATTGAACATGTTAGTTCAATAACATTCCAGCCCCCCCACCCCTCACAATACCACACTGAATCGATCCCTCTACCAAACTTTTTCCGACCATGCAATTATTGAGTCACATGAACTCAGAACCCAAAATGGCTTGGATGTTCTTGATATAGGGAGTGTGACAAAAAGGGACAGGGAAAAGATGTTTAGAGTGGGTTTTGAACACTAGTGAAAATGAAGTCAGTTGAAAGGACTTGATGAGAACGTATGCTTGAATCATATGTGGGTGATGGCTGTTCACTGGTTGGTGCCAGCCCACTGCTTTCTGTTTCATCTGTTTGTCATTTTCCTCCACAGTGCAGTTCACGAACGTTCATGTGATGAGCTCTTTTTCAACCTTTACTAAGTAATAGAAAATAATCGAACCGTAAGTATAGGCTATTCATGGTTAACCTAAAATATGTAGTTAATCGATTGAATCGATTCGAGATCGTTTATTCTAATAAATTTAATCAGTTTGATTGTATTTATAAATAATTTTGTAATTCAGTTTCTAATTTTTTTAGTTTAATGTTTGACCACTCTTTATATATACTAGTCACGTTCACATGCGTTACACGTATCAAAAAAATCAATAATATTATTAATAAAGTATATAAAAATTTAAACTAATATTAGAATATTCTAAATATAATTTGAATATATTTTCATATGATTTGTTATGATTATTATTTTTAAATCTAGATATGTGTTTAATTAGAGAAAATTATGTATTTAGTTTAAACATAAATTTTAGTTTTAAATATATTATAGTATTTGGTGGTTTTAAATTTTTTTACGTGAGGTGAAAGAATTTAGTTATCCACAGAAGATAAGAAAGGTAGTTAATTTTAAATTTTTGTCTTCCATTTTTTTAAAATAAAATGGTTGATAAAATTCACACGGCTTAGACGGCTCAAGATGGAGCCGTTTTGAAGCCCCTTTATATATATATATATATATATATATATATATATATATATATATATATATATATATATATATATATATACAAAATTTTAAATTACATTAAAATAGTTCAAATGTGATTTGAATATATTTTAGTAGAAGTTGTTATAGATGTGTTTTTATAGCTTTTGATATATATATATATTTAGAAAATACTATATAGTTAATTTTAATATGATTTGAATATTGAATATATTTAAACTTGGATTTCTTACAAATACTTTTATAGGATTTTGGATATACATTCAGACAGTTGGAAAGATTTTAGAATTTATTTTAATTACGAGTGGAAGAATTTTAGAATTTATTTTGCATAGATATTCATGTTCACCTATGATGCACATACCAAAACAAAATATGATTGAAAAATTAAATTAAAATTTAAAATATTAATTTTTTAAAAGTATGATCTAAATATATTTTAATTAAAATTTGTTGCAGATATGTTTGTAGAACTTTGGATAAATATTTAGATAATAAATGTTTAAATTTGATTTGAATATATTTTAAATTACTTATATATATATTCACAAACTGCACGTTTACTGATGTATCAGGCGCAAAATGCCGAAGCCTTTACAAGTAAGCGTGCCTAGCGCGGAGAAGAAACAAAAGCTAATACCAAACCGAGCACCAGAGCGCGTTGCAGACGGGCTAACGCAAAGCCTGCCGAAATCGGTCGGAGGAGTGGGAGCAGCGGTTCTTGAGTTTAAGAATCTGACGGAGTGTTTCACGGATCAGTTGAGCCGCGTTGTATATGCAGTCTTCATACCTGAATTTGTTTCGGTTCTTCCAGAGCACCCAAATACCAGCCGCTGCAGCGACCTGATTACAATGGGAGTCGTCCCAGTTGACCAGGAGATCGTTGAAGCCCCCGGGCCGATGCCTCTTCTTGCATCGACGAGCAAGGTCACGCCAAATCTGATTAGCGAGATCTTCGGAGATCAGGATATGCTCCGCTATTTCTGGTTTGTGGGAGGTACAACAGTGACAGCTGGATGCTAGGCTAAAGCCTATGGTGGTTAGGGAGTCGCCGGTCGGAAGCTTCCTGCGCTGAGCTCTCAAGATCAGAAAAGACCACTTGATGGGTATACATGTTTGCCAGAAGGGAGCGATCGAAGTGGACGGCACGCCTCCGGCCCTGACCTCGCGCATGGCAGATGCCATCGAGGTGTCTGGAAGATCGTTGATCTGCACGTCCGCGGCGACGATCACGAGCGTCGCCTCCGTCCCGATCAAATCTCTGATGTGAGCCCATCGCCAACCAGAGGCGCTGCTCCATAGATCCCGGATTGTGCAGTTAGGTAGGGCATTTGGGGAGAGATGGAATATCCTATCACCAATCCACCTTTCGTGGCAAGGCAACGAGGTGCCTTTGCAAAGCCGCAAGCGGATAAGGGGTTCAGCTAGCTGACGACCATGAAGAATGCGACGCCAGGATGCTGAAAAACGGTTGTTTGCCACCGCCGATGCTGGGTGTGCGTGACGGACTTTCATGAATCGCATCCAGATCGAGTTATGAGATCTAATCTTCCACCACAATTTCATGGAGCAGGCATCCACAATGTGCGCTAATTTGATGAATCCGAGGCCCCCTTCGTCCGTCGGTGTGGCCATCATGTCCCAACTGGCCCAGTGGTTCTTATCCTTACCATCTTGATGACCCCAGAAGAAGTTGGCAAGGAGAGTTTCCAGGGAGGATAGCACCTTCGTAGTCGGGGAGTTGACGGCCAGGGTGTAGATAGGGATGGAAGACAGAACGTGCTTGATGAGGATCAGCTTGCCGCCTGGGGAAAGAGTAGCGTTGTGCCAGCCCTCGATCTTCTTCCTAGTCTTGCTAACGAGCCCGCTGAAGATGGTCGAATTAGATCTACCGTACACTAATGGGCATCCCAGGTAGGTGAATGGTGAGTATGCGGCGGTAAAGGAGGTGAGATTGGTGAGGGTGGCCGAGTGGATCCTGTCGGCTTTGTGGTGGGTGTACATGACACTTTTGTCTCGATTGATCCTTTGATCGAAACATCTGGTGTATTTTTCCAAGATGTTACAGACCACCTCCACAGATCCGACGTCACCGGAGGAGAAGATGAGGATGTCGTCGGCGTAGGCCAGGTAGATTATTAGGGGACAACTGGCGGTAGTATGAAAGTGGTAAAATCTGGTGATGTTGGCCATGCCGCTGAGATTTCTGCTTAGAGCTTCGGCGACAATGATGAATATGGTATAAGAAAGAGTGTCTCCTTGGCAAACCCCTTGGCTGGATTTTAAAAAGCCTTCTGCTTGACCATTGATGACAGTGGAGAACCATGAGTTGCTAATGGATCTGTATATGATGTCTATCCATGTTTCGGAGAAGCCATATGCCCTGAGGACCCAAATCAAGAATTGCCAGTCCAAGCGATCGTAGGTCTTCACCATATCAAGCATGATGGCGATATTACCCCCCCTAGACAGAAATTTCATGCATGTAATCATCTCTTGGGCCAGGAGGATGTTATCAATGATGTTCCTCCTCGGGACAAATTTGCTCTGTTCCTCGGAGATAATCTTGGGGAGGATGTGGGCCATGCGGGTGGCGATGATTTTGAAAATGATTTTATTGGCGAAGGTGCATAGGCTGATCGATCTGAAATCTTTGAAGGTCTCCGGATTGTCTTTTTTAGGGATTAAGATGAGGTTGGCGCGGGATAAAGATTTTGGATAGCGCACTCCTTGGAAGAAGGCAGTAGCGGCTTCGATCACATCGATGTGAATGATGTTCCAATAGGACCTGAAGAAAACCCTCGATAATCCATCTGGACCAAGAGTGCTGTGTTCGTCAAGGGCCCAGACCGCAGACTTCACTTTTTCCGCAGAGGGAGGGGTTAGTAGAAGTGCATTATCCTGCTCTTCTATTAATAGAGGGACCTTCGCCAAGAAGATCTCGTCTTTGGCGACGACATCTTTAGTGAAAAGTTTGGAGTAGAAGTTGGCAGCAGCATAGTGGATAGTACGTTGACATTTGAGTAATGTGCCGTTATCATCAGAGATTTGATGAAGAGTGAGTTGATGCCTGCATCCCCTAACGCAGGCATGGAAGAAAGAGGAGTTTCTGTACCCCTCGATGTCCCAGGTCAATCTGGCTTTCTACTTCCAGAATTCCGTCTCTACTTTCAGGCGGGATTTAAGGACTGCCTTGTTAAGGTTAAGTGTGGCTCGGTTCTCTGAAGAGCCATCCGTGGCAAATCTAATCTCAGCGCGAGTGACGTCGTCCTCCGCATTCTTGATTTCTTGGAAGATGTTGCCAAACGCGAGTTTACTCCAGGAAGTTAGGGCTCTCCTGGTGGCCTTATGTTTGACGACCACTCTGATAAGGGGGTCCGGGTTGTTCGTTGAGTTCCAGGAAGATGCAACGATGTTTTGGAATTGAGGGTGATGTCTTCAGATGTCTAGGAAACTGAAAGGTTTTTTTAATCGGGTTGGCGATGTTGTTGACCTCAATTAGGAGGGGGAGTGGTCGGATTATGTGGAGTTGAGGTAGGATAGGTTGGAGATGAGATTCATATCGGATCACCGGTTGTCAACAAGAGTGCGATCCATACGGGAATATTGGCGACACGCTCCCTTTTGTATGTTGCACCAGGTAAAGGAGTTGCCGGAGTAGGGGAGGGGGTGTAAGTTGGCTTCAAAAATGAAGGAGTTGAAGTCGTTCATCGCCGGTTGGTAGGGAGGGCACCCCCCGACTTCTCCTCGATGTTAGAGATAGTGTTGAAATCCCCGATACAAAGCCACTGGAGGGTCTTGAGGGAACTGTGGGTATCCATTAGGTGTTCCAGAGCTGCTTGCGCTCGACGTAGTCGCAGCTGCCGTAGACTGCGGAAATGAGGGATCTGGAGGAGAGGGCTGGGTGTTCAACACAGCACGAAAGCGCCTGGTAGAAGTCGAGGACGGTGCCAAACAGGCATTCGTCGAAGAAGAGGATCCAGATGTCGTGACACCCAGCAATGGCGTTTGGGAAACCGAGCTGAAGTTGGATGGATTTGAGTTTTCTTTGGAGGATTTTAGGTTCGATGATAACAATAATGTCGATCCGGTGGATTTTAATGAGGAAGATTAATCTCCTCTTGGTTGGTTTGTTGGCCAGCCCTCTGATGTTCCAAGTTAGAATGTTAAGCATTAGCATGATTGCGATTGGGGGTGGGGTTGAGCTTTGAGGCTGACCGTGTGGTGATGATCGAGGGCTCTATGGCTAGATTTTTTCTTCTTGTTTTGATGGGTAGTGGGGACCCTTTGGGGTACTGTAGGGGTGGCTATCGTCTAGTCTCTGATTTCTGAGGTGATCTCCGCGGTGTTGGCGAGTTCTGTCTCGATCTCGGCCAGAGCGCTAAGAGGGTTGTCGGGGTTAAGGAAGCCGGTGTCCTGAGCTTGTCGGATCCTGGCCTCATACTCTAGGCGTAAAGACTGTATTGTCGCGACCGAAAGAGATGAGAAGGGAAAATCGACAAGGGCCGAGAGGGTAATCAGCACCTTCCTATAATCCCTAGAATTGCTCGAGGCTCCGGCGGATAGACCGTCAGCGTGCTCTCCATCTTCAATGGTCTTCGACTTATTAGGTAGGGGGTTAGACTGTTCTTCGGCCTCAGGAGGGGAGCTTAGGAGTTCGAATCTGTTGAGGAGGGTGATACATGTTGGATTTTCAGGGACAATGACGTTGTTCGCCGACGAGGGCACGCGAGGGCTAGAGGAGCCGTCGCTATCGGCCAAGTGAGAGTGGGAATTGGGGAGAGAAGGAATCGGGCTTGAAGTGGGGAGATGGGTTATCCTCGAGGATTGAGTCTTATGAGATGCTTTCTTTCTGAGCTCGGGGTGGGTTTTGAAGCAATGCTTGGAGAGGTGGCCTCTGATCTGACAATGCGTACAGAAGTTGATGTTGTTGTCGTACTCAAGTGATTGTAGGTTTGTCCGTCCCCCTAGTTCGAGCTGAATGAGTAAGGGGGGTCGATGGATAGGTCGATCTCTACGCAAATTTTACCGTAGTTTCCTTTGGTGAGATTGTGAGTTTCGTCGGCAATAGCGATAAGGGTCCCGAATGAGCTGGCAATCCTCTTGAGAGCTACGGGAGCGAAGCAGACATGGAAGAGTTTCGGCAAGGTAATACACGTCGAGATAATCTTCGAGTCGACGTTGGGGTTGAAACTGGGGGACCATTTAGCGATCTTCACGCTGAGGGATCCGATGGTGGTAGTGCCCTTAGCCCAAACCAAGGAGTAGTCGATGTCAGATGAGAGGTGGAGGAATAGATATTTGGAATCCATCGGTGCGACCTTGTAAGCTAAAGATAGACCCCAGCCTGCGATGGCTTCCTGTGCGACTGGAAGTTTAGGGCATCAGGACTGGAATTTCAGCACAAAGGTCATCGAGACGGCTGAGGATAAGGAGGAAATTTCGTCGGTGGAGAATGACACGCTGATGGTTTGACCTTCGGGTGGGGTTGTGAACTCGTACTCTGGGAGTTCACTGTCTTTCTCAATAGGGGGCGACTGCGGGAGTCTAACCGGACGCAAAATCTTTGCGAATGTGCGACTGGATAGCGGTGGCGAATGGTTCCTGGGCGCGGGGGAATGAGGATAGAGGGATGGAACGGATGGTGCATCGCGGCCCGTGGAGGATCCACTCGGAAGTGAACTACGCTCAGCAAGCTTCACAAGGATGGGGCCCACAGGTCGACTGAGAATCGCTAGCGCCTAAAAGCCTGAGGGGGGATGGGCACATGCGCGCCGGCATGCGCCCTCGGGCGCATTGCCGACAGCAAGAGGCTGGGGTGCATGCGTGGAGCCCTGATGGGCGCACGAGGGCTAGACAGCATTCTCAGGTGCATAGTCGGCCATTAGGAAGGGGAAGGGTATAGGACCGATTGTAGGAACGAGTTGTAAAGTGCAATACTCTAGAGGGGGTGAATAGAGTAGGCAACGGAAATTAACTATTTAAAAATGTTAGTAACAAGATCACATAATATATATATCACAGATAGGTAAATGAAAAGTAGAGAGTAGAGAGCAAACATAAACACAAGGATGTATACTGGTTTCCCTCTTGTGAGGACTAGTCCAGTCGGAATAACTCTAGCTTCTAGTTGAATCCACTATGGAAATCACCACAAGTTTTCATCCGAAGTTCTTGCAACTTCTACAACGCGAGCTTTGATCCGAAGTACTCGACCAACTTCAATTGTGAAGTGTCTTTCTTTAATTAAGCCTCTGATTACAATCACTCTGAAACTTCTAGACCGTACCGTACTGGCAAATTGACTAGAGGATTGTAACTGGCTTCGGATTTGAAAATGAATAGCTCAGAATACTTTGGAAGAAGTAGTATGCTTATGGAGAAGAGATATAAAAGTGAATAGGTGTATGAGTGTATTGAAATGATCGAAATCCTTCTCTATTTATAGTTTTTCCAAAGACAGAATTCTAACAGACTTCGGACAGAACTCTATGAGAAAATCTTGTTGGGATCCGTAACTGCGGGAAGACCAAGTTCAAAAAGCAACGTTCACTAACCGAACTCTGCCCGAACTCTGGCCGAATTTGCCTGGAGTTTTGTCAGGGTTTTTGCAAATTAGTTTTTGGGCTTTTTGAAAAGTCAAACAGTTAGGAAGTAGTTTGGGCTTTTGTAAGTGGGCTTATTTTTAAAATGAAAGGGTATTTTGAAAACGTTTCTTGGGTAGCCTATTTGCCAGTACGATGCAGTGTACATTGTATTCCTAGACTCAATAAATATGAAAAATTATATTGATAAAATAGGAAAACCAAGAGCCCTTTGGTGACGCCTTTCTTCAAATATTTGAGCAGACTTGAAGACGCCTTTTTCACTTGACGGCGGTCGTCCAAAGATAAACAGATCTGGAAATCTGAATACCTTTCGGGGGCTTCGACCCCGAACCCCCACGGGGGGCGCTTCTCCCTCGACCCCTGTCCACTGACCGGTCAGCGGAACCCCCGATACGAGGTCCCGGATAGGTCGTTAAGCAGCTCAGAGAAATCTTCTTGTATAACGTCGTCTTTGGCCCATCAATAATTTTCCATTGTATATGTCCTGGTTTGATCATGTTTGATCATACTTACAACATATCTACAAGTACATGTTAGGCAAACAAAATAATATGACTGATACAGAAGATTAGGACAATGCTAAGTTAAAGTAATAACATGATAGTGATTACATGAATATTAGTGATGTCATTATGGTAAACTTAATTGATTAGTCATATTCAAAAACATGATATAATCATTGGGCTAACAAAGGAGTTGCGGCCTGGCTCTACTGGGGGGCACATGGAGGACGGAATATGGCGCCTGATTGGCGGTTTGGAGGGCGCATGGGCATCGGCTGATGAACCGGGCGCATAGCCCCTCTGGAGAGGTGCATGCACAGACTCGATGGAGGGAGGCACATAAGCGCGCTGGCGGAGTGCAGGCGCATGGCTCCCTAGGGGGACGGGGGCGCATGCTTGGGCGGGAGTCCCCGATGTCTCCCGGAGCAGACAGGCGAGGGCTGCCCGCCGTCGTAGAGGGCGGGGGCCACCGAAGAGGCGGAGCTGTACCGGAACGGGGGATCGGTGGAGGCTAGGGACCTCCTGGGGCGGGCGGATCATCCGAGCGTGGTTGTGGACCGGCAATGGCGGGGGAAGAGGCCTGGAGAATGGCCGCCGGCGGCCACCTAAGCTTCGGAGAGATCTCGGAGGGTATGATAGATATGAGTTGAGTTGGGTTGGTTCATAGCATATGTATACCTTATAGGGTTATCACATAATGGTAACTTGTTATAGGATATACCTTAGATGTGGATGATGGGATATTTTATGGATTGGTTAGGATAATGAGTTTGGCCTTGTAGCCTAGTAACCAACACCCTATACTTGGACAAGTTTGACCAATTGACCCTTGCTAGCCTAAGTTTGTGTGCCTTGTTAGCTTATGGTTTAGTTTTGTGCTTGGTTTAGCAAGTGACCTAGGCTATGAGTTAGTAGCTATCTTGGATACTTGATTTGCATATACTTAGTTTGTTTAGACCTAGAATAACTTGTTTGACCTAATTTAGACTTGTTAGACCTAGTTTGACCATAGTTGACCTAGGTTTGACTTTCAAGGTTGACCAAGTTGACCAAGAGTTGACTTTGGTCTAGATTGACATAGAATCATGTAGAATGCATAGTAGAACTTCATATTATCATTTTGGACTTGTTGTGACTTGTACTGTTCTGATTAGGAGCCAGACACCTCTCATCGGACAGTATATTTACTTTGGACATTCAGATATTAGGCGAGTACATTCTCTGATAGTTCTGTCATTTATTTGTCAATTACTGTACTTCAGTTCTAGTTAGCTGTATGTGATTATCTGTTACAACACGTATGAATATTCTGGATTTATGTATATGACACACATTTATTTTCTGGCCTCTATTACTGGTATCATCATTCCTGGCTTCTATTACTGGAATTACCTACTGGAATTATTTACTGGAATCATTTACTGGAATCATTTACTGGTATCATTATATTTTGGCTGGACTCATCTTGATCATTGTGTCGAAATTATGGATTCACTTACTGGGAGGGAAAATACTAGAGTAAGACATGTAGACATACCCCAATCTGGAATCTCCCAACTGGAATCTACTGAAATGATAGCCATCTCACACCCGGCCAGGTGTGTGATGTGTCGTATTACCTACAGCCGTTTACATGTCAAACTCGGTATTTTAAAACACACTGCTAGAGTATAGGCTGGACTCATCCTGGAATCTTTGATCACTGACTGAAATCATCTCATACCAGACTCATCTTGTACTGGAATCACCTGGTATCAGATTCATGTTGTTTGGATTTATATTGGTCTTACACTTGTTTACATTTACTGTCTGGACTTATATCATGTTACCCTGGTTCAGCTAGTTCTATTTTTACAGTCTTCATTGCTATGATTCTTCTCTTGTTTAGTTATTTACTTTCCTTGCACTTTATTTGTCTTTCTTACCATCACCTGAATATAAACTGCCATTTTCATCAATACAACTGTCTATAACTGCTTTATAGTTCTCTGTCATTTACTTGGGTTTTCTAGATGAGATGTGCTCGTTCCTGTCCTGACTGGACCTGTTGATAAATTTTTCAGATAGCCTGGAGTTTGCCTACTAGCCTAGAGGAGACACAGTAGAGGTTGTATAGTTAGTTATTTCAGTTGTATTGAGTTGTATTTATTCTATGGATTACTATATTGAGCTTTGAGATGTTATCTGGGTTTGTGTATCTTAGACACTTTGACTTCTATCTGCTGTATCTCTTTTGGATTTCATGTTTTACCTATCTTTTATCTCGCTCTACCTTAGTTGTGATTGAGACTGTATCTGCTATGTCACCTCCATTCGGAGAGTATATACTGTACAGGTACCTTTATATTGTTAGATGTTTGACCTAGGATAGCGTTCTACCACCGATACTGCGGCGTAGGCTGGACGTACCCACGTCTCGTGCCCTTACTCTAGGGTGCGGGTCGTGACACGGCGAAGGAGAAGCCTACCAAGGCAAGATGAGCCGAGGTCCAGGCCGACGACGGGAGGGGACATCTCGGCGCTCGGCTGCGACCATCAGACGTGCGAGCCGCCCGTCGCCGGGGGATGTACGGATGCGAGGGGCCCGGACGTCGGGAACGGGCGGCGGGAGAACTCGCCGATCGTCCATGGACACTGGAGGGATCGCCGAGGAAGGGGGATAGGGGGAGCATCATGCATCGAGATAGTCTTTTTATTATATATATATATATATATATATATATATATATATATATATATATATATATAACAGGCTTTATTGATAAAGGAAGGAGCCAAAGCTAAAGGGTGGCTCCAGGATATAGCCCGGACGGCCTACAAAAGTGATGAAGTTGAGAATGGTCCCGGACGGGACACAAGGACTAGACTACCGACAACATAGTCCAATCTCGAGACCAGCCCAGGCGGCAAAAAGAAAAGTGAAGAGCAGAGACGGTTAAAGAGTAGAGGCAAAACACAATCCTTAGGACCAGTAAAATCCTTAATTGGGGAGGGGGAAGCGACCAAGAGTAGCACCCCAAGAGCCGAAAGCTACGGAGGTCTATCAAGATTAGCCAGAATCTTCTGAAGCCGGCTATTGATAGTGCAAAAATAACGGGACTCCTTCATCACCGGTTTCATCGCGAGTTTGAATAACAGGTAAGCCTCTAGATCAGAATGTTCACAATGTAGCTCAACGACGATAGCTTGTTCTATCTCCATCATTCTAGCCATCATCGTTTCACAGTAATTAGGTTGTCCAACAAGGGTTCCAATGTATTCATACTCCTTGACTGTCGCTTCTGGAGTGCGATTAGTGGCAATCTGATCAAAGAAATCCCACAGGAAAGGCAGAGTGACCCTGATCTTAGCTGAAACGGCCGAGGTGCGGGTGACGTTTGGTGTACTGACAAGATCTGAAAGGGGAGGTTCCGAGTGCCTGGGGGTCGAGTGAGCAACGTCCACGACAACTGTGTCCTCTACAACGTCTTCCCCTTTTGTTTCTTCTTTGTTAATTTCTTCTTCAACTTCTACCCCGTCGTCGGAATCGTCATCGTCTTCCTCTTCCTCCTCAGCGTCAGAAGAAGGTGAGCGAGAAGGTTGGGACTCCTGGTAGCCGTCGGTGGGTTCCACGACAAAAATATCAAATTTGTTGATTAGTGCTATGGCTTCGTATTTCTTGGAGGGTAATTGTGACATCTTTTGCGGTTTGTACGAGGAGCCGGCATGGGTCCCCGGGCTAACGGCAACTACTACAACATCCTCCTATACTGAAACTACCTCCTCCACAATTGACGGGTCCACCGACTCCTCCTGGGAGATGGTGGCAACCGTAATGAGGGTGTCAAATTTATTGGAAAGGTTGAGTACTAGGGGTTGTCGGGTGCGATAACCCCTTTCAGGGATGCGAGGTCTTGACTGTGGGGTCCAGCTCTGTCATCAAACCTGATGTGAGAGTTGGGCAGTTGTAGTAGTGGTGGATGATGGCTGGATGATTTGTTGCTTTTCCGGTTCAGTTGAAAGGGTACGACCTTCCGAATTGTTTTTTTCTTAAGTTTTGGATGTGCACGAAAGTAGTGCTCGGTGGGGTGGCCTCTCTTGTGGCAATGTTTACAGAAAATACTGTTGTTGTCGTATTTAATCTGTTGCATGTGTGTCCTGTCGTCGAGCATAATCTGGATGGAGCTGGAGAGATCCTTCAACACGTCAACTTCAATACACACTTTAGCATAGTTAGCTTTGGTAAGATTTCGAGTTTCGTCAGCCAAATCTACGAAAGTCCTGAAGGAGTTGGCAATCCTTTTTAAGGCCGCAGGAACGAAGCAAACTAGTGGCAGTTTTGGAAGGGTGACCCATACAGCAACAAGCGCTAAAATCTTCCTTGGTGTTAAAGTCTTGGGACTATTTCTCGATTTTTATGAGGAGCGAGTCAATCTTGACCGAGCATGTAGACCAGACGATCTTGTGTTCAGTCTCCGAGGTGAGAGTACGGAGAAGGTGTTTAGGTTCCAAGGGGGCAACCCTGTAATCAGAAGTGAGACCTCAAGTGGCAATGACTGCAAGCACGCAGGGAAGATTTGGGCTCCTATAGGGGAATTTGAGAATAAAGGTGCGATCAAATTGTTCAGCAAGAATCCATATTTTCTAGGACGAGAAAGGGATAGAAATGTCTTGTGCTTCAAATGGGAGACGAGATTCCACTTTCGGAAGATCGACATCCTGAAAAATCTGGAAGGACTTTGTCAAGACGCAGTCATGTCTCACCATGGCAGCAAAAAAAGGGTCCATCTGGGGCTGGTGACAGATCGAGACACACGCCCCGCCAGCCGACTGGGGGGTGGTCTCCTGAAGGGGGTGGCACGAAGGGTAGGACAGATAGGACTCGATTGGCGCACCCAGGAAATGGCCTGCACCTGACAAGTCCCCTACGCCACATGGTGGAATTGTCGAATTTGGAGAGATGGCACTCAAAGGATGGGTGCCATGGGGGGAGTAGGTGGCGCCAATATGGGAGCAGAAAAGCGGTGCCAGCACAGGCGAGGCCTGTACCAAAGTCCCACCGCGCATGGCACCTATACCTGCGCCAAAAAAATCGCCAAGGATGACTACGGCAGGATGTCTACGCTCCTTAGAAGAAGATGGAGGCACAACGCTGAAATTAGCATTAACTAGGATGCCGGTGGGTCCAAGACCGGGGTGCGCGCTATGGTCCACGCCAAAGGGGGTATGGCTACCAGAAGGCATTAGGGTAGGGTGGGGATCTGCACTAGTGCAAGAAGGTGCAATGCCAAAGATTGGGCCGGATGAGCCCGTGGCCTTGTGCTCCAAGTCATGCCAAAGAGGGACGCAGGAAACGTGGTTTCAGAATGGGGCGAAGGGTTTGAAATTTGAAAGGATGCCCTCCTCAACGATCGATTCTACACAGCATAAGCAGTTTATGAGGTGGGTGGGTGACCGCCAGCTGTCCTCCGGGTCGGTGTAATAACCGCTTGACGAAGCCAACCGGTGCCGCGGCTAAGGAAGGGGCAAGCCTGCTGGAAGAAATAGTAGATCCAACGAGAGGGCGGAGGACTAGTTCGGCCGTCTTCCTACCTGAAGGAATAGAGGGGAGAGAAGCTACAGGGTCCGACAACCCGGCCACCATCAAAACCGGAAGAGGGGGATAAGGGGTAGCCGCCGGAGGAGGATCGTCTGGAGGCTGTGCAAGGAACGCAAGGAGGTCCGGGCCACGTGGACGGTCTCGGTGGGGACGGTGACATGAGGGCGTCAGGGCGGAGAGGAGGGGAGAGGAAGGGGGAGGCGCCCAACCACAGCGGCCCGGCCAGAACGCCTAGGTGCGGGAGGCACCCCACGGGCTAGCTTCCAGAGCAAGGGAAAGAGGAAGCAATTTTTTGTTATATATATATAAACACAGAATCATATATTCATGTCAAAGGCGCAAAATGTTGTAGCCTTTACAAGTATGACTAAAAAAGGAAATCAAAGAAAAAAAATAGAGTCAGGGGGCTATCCCCCACTCATGGCAAAATGTCTCGAATAGGACGGGGAGGTCAGCTCTGCAGGGGGAGCCAGAATCCCTCTCGGACTTGTTTGTAGTGTCTGCTTGCCTTGTGGATCTGTCTGTGGACCTCGCGATTCAGTTGGTTGGTGTTGAACTGGCACCGCTCAAATCTGAATTTGTTCCGATTCTTCTAAATTACCCATATGATGGCGGCTACAACGATCTAGTGGCCATGCAAAACTTTGTCCCTAGCAGCAAAGAGATCGTTGAAGCCCCCAACGTTCTGCTCCGAAATGCAGAGGTGAGCAAACCTGGTCCACACTTCCATAGCCAGGTTGCCAGAATAAATGATATGCTCGACAGTTTCAGCCTGTCGTTCCGAGCAATAATGACACGAGGAGGGTAAGCTAAAGCCAACTGTGGCGAGGACATCATCGATAGGAAGTTTTCTGTGAATTGCTCTCGAAATCAGAAATGACCATTTCTTCGGGATGCAAGGTTGCCAAAATGCCCCAGTGATGGGGGACGGAGCTCCGATATCCTGAACCGCTCATCGCACGGTAGACAACGTGAAGGTACCGTTAGTCGTTGGGGACCACCGCAGGATGTCACGATCTGAGCCGATCTCCAAGCTAGAGGCTACAATTGCTGCTACAACCTCCTCTCTGATCCAATCTGTAACCCGCTCCCAATTCTACCCCCTCGCTATTCCCCAACTCTTTGATAGCGGCAGAGCTAGGGGCACCCAGTTTCGGGAAAAGAAGGGTATCCCAGCCCACCTTTCAAAAAATATAGACGATTCACCCAATCCCAACTTGAGGCAAAACAATGGCTCGGCAAGCTACCTGCCGATCAGGATGCGACGCCAAGAGACAGAGGATCTGCTGTTGAAGGATGAGATGGACGGGTGTGAGTACTTAAAGTATCTAGCATTCATGCAATGAGCCCACAAGAAGCTGTTCTCTTGCAGCTTCCACCACTTCTTCATCGAGCAAGCGTCAACAATATGGTCCAACCTGCAGAATCCAAGTCCACCCTCATCCGTGGGTCTAGCCATAGTATCCCAACTGGCCTAATGATGTTTATCAATGCCGTCGCAATAATCCCAGAAGAATTTAGCGAAAAGATTTTTAGTGTTGGAGATGACCTTCTTTGGTGGGGAGCAAACGGCCAGAGTGTAGACTGGAATGGAGGAGAGCACAAGCTAAACGAGAGTAATCTTACCTCCAGGCGATAGATTTGTGTTGTGCCTGTCCTCAATTCGTTTCTTGATTTTTCCCACCAATCCTTCAAAAATACCCGCATTAGATCTGCCGTACAACAACGAGCACCCTAAGTAGATGAATGGGGGGGTACTCCATAGCGAAGGAGGTTTTATTGGTAAGCGTTGTAGTATATGCTCTGTCAGTAGTGTGGTGGACATAAATAACACATTTGGAGAGGTTGACGCACGGACCGGAGCATCTGGAGTATCTTTGTAGTGTGTTGCTAACCACTTCAGCGGACCCCGTATCACTGCAAGAGAAGATGAGGATGTCGTTAGTGTAAGCCAGGTGGGTAATGATCGGGCATTCGCTAGCAGTGTAGTAGTATTGGTAGCGAGGTGACCCCACCATTTTATTCAGATTTCTGCTCAGCGCATCAGCAATAATGATAAATATGGTAGAAGAGAGGATCCCCTTCTCTAATACCGCGGCTATATTTGAAAAAATCGTTAGCTTCACCGTTGACAACCATGGAAAACCACACATTGCTGATAGACCTTCAGACAATGTCAATCCAAGTCTCCGAGAACCCGAAGGCCCTGAACACCCAAATCATGAATTGCCAATCGATTCTGTCGTAGGCTTTTTCTACGTCTAGCTTAATAGCAATGTTCCCTCCCCTGGATGGGAATTTCATGATGTTGACCATCTCTTTAGCCAGCATGATATTATCAAGGATGTTGTGTCCACGTACAAAACCACTTTGCTCTTCGAAGATGATCTTGGGGAGGAGCCCAGACATGCGATTGGCTATAACCTTGGAAATAATCTTGTTGGTGAAGGTGCATATGCTTAGGGGGCAGAAGTCTTTAAACGTCTTTGGGTTATCCTTCTTGGGGATGAGGATCATGTTGGTACTAGATATCGCTTTGGGATATATGGCTCCTTGGAAGAAGGCGATCGTCGCCTCAATAATGTCAGTCTCGATAATATCCCAACAGGATCTGAAGAAGATGCCAGTAAATCCATCTAGGCCGGGGGCACTACGCTCGCTCAGCGCCCATACTTCGTCTTTGAATTCACACTCAGAGGGTTGAATTTGCAGTTGGTTGTTGTCTCTATCATCATCCAAACGGGGGATCGCGGCCAGGAAGGCCTTGTCTTTGAAAATGACGTCTTTAGTGAACAACTTGGTGTAAACCCCCATAATTCATAATTAATTTTTATAATTTAATTAATTTTTGTTATGCCTATCATTATTTATGGATTTATTTACTACTAGTTTATTAGTATAATTAATGTATGAGTATATATATATATATATATATATATATATATAATATTATATGTGTGCATGTTCGTATTTCTAATAAATAAGGAATATAATTAAATCTAGGATTTTAGGAATTTAATTGTAATTTTTGTGATAATTTTTGCTAGCTAAAAGAAAGATATATATATATATATATATATATATATATATATATATATATATATAAAATATATATATATATATATATATATATATATATATATATATATATATATATATATATATATATATATATATACTTAAGTTTTTAGAAAAGAATTAGAAAAAGAGAGGAAATGTGAGCAACAGCCGCTCACTTAAGTGAGCGGGCCCACAGCGTAGCAGCGGAGCAAACCCCCCCTCCCCCGCGCGCGCGAGAAAAGTAGGTTAGTGGGAAATCGGGTAATCCAAAACCCATTAGTATTAGGGTTGGGTGCAACTTGTTACATATATATCTTTTTGCACAGAACTCAAAACCCTAAACTTCCAAAACAAAAGTTGCGGCTGATCATACCCTCTTCGCCTACGAGTTAGTTTCACCAGTGACGAAGCTTTGTGCACGACGAACGGAGCATCGGAAGTCAGCCATTCGCCACCCCGGAGCAGTTTTCTCACTCAAGGTACCCTACTTCCCTAAGACGCAACTTTTTACTCATAGCACCGATTTTCGATCCGTAAGATTTTTTGGAAAGTAGACTTGACCCTCTTCGATATCCTCTAGGTGGATTTCGAAACAACCCATCGACTTGCTCGAAAATTCGAGACGAAGTTAAAGAAAAATCTGTTTTCTGTAATACTACAAACTGTTGTAAAACGATAACTTGTCGGCCAATTTTCTTGCTGTGCAGTAAAGAATTGTAAAAACTAATTAACAACAGTAAAAGACAACATAACCGAGATTGTAACGCATTTTCTGGATCGTTGTTTCGATTAACGTGTAAAAAGTAAATTGAGGTTGCAATTGGAGAAAAACCTGTGTTAATTTATATAAAATTTCTGAATTTTTCTAGATACGGCGTGCGCTCCGACAAATCGAGCAACGTGGTCGCACGCTATACACATCAAAAGGCGCATATGGACGTTGCCGACGTGTGGTAACTGATGGAACTCAGTTTCATCGTGTGTGAGCGACGAAATCAGTCCGAATCTGTCGAGATACCCCCGTATCGCCAATTTGCAAACTTTGCCCTAACTTCGTGTAAAGTTGTCGATTAGAGACGAAACGTGTGCCAACAGGTCCAAATCGAAATTCTGGTCCTGTGTGCCAAGTTTGGTTCGATTCTGAGAAGGTCGAATCGGAACCCCTTTTTGTCGGGCCCGCGACCCACTCAAATGGGTGATTTTATACACGACTCATCGGAATCCAAAACTGGACATACCGTTGAGTTCTTCTCCTCAAACTGAATCCGTAGACATGTAGTTTGACGACATTAGAGACCATAGACTTCGGCACACATTTTGGTGCAAAACGGGTCCAACGGCGGACATCATTTTGACCCAAAATTACGATTTTGTTCCTGTTTCAGAATTAGACTTTTGGACAGGTATTTCCTAGGTATATCTTTTACACCAAGTGCATTTTTGATGTTTGTTTCAGCGTCCAGAGTTGTTTGGAGATTTTGACGCTTCTTGGCCGAAATTGTGATTACTTGGACTTGCCACTTAGCACCATCAGACAAGATACCTTGCCAACATACTCTTTGATTATTATATTTCTTATTTTCAGTTGTTATTTTTTGCATTCTTGTTTCTTGATATTTAAACTGTGCGTCCAAGTCACACTTGGGTGCAAGCGACTCTATCGGTCGTTTTTCTCGCCTTATTTATTTCTCTTGCATTGACCTAGTCTGGTGACCACCTATTGATGTTGAGGTATTGGTATATCTTATACGGCCTTGACACTTATTGTATCACGTAATGTGAGTCACATGTAGGACAAGTATCAGCGTAGTCGGCTGGCCACCGATACGTATGGAGCGTACGACGGATAGGGGTAACTGCCAATAAAGTTGCATGCTAGAAGACTTGGCGGTTACTAGAGGTACATGTCAGTCATGGAGATGATGATACTAGGCATTGGGTGGGGAGAATAATACCTGACGTATGGGCTTTAATTGCACTTTCCTTGTAACCCGGAAGCTCCGCTGGAGATACGGTTATGTTTTGTCTCTCAGGTTGGCCACTGTCGTTCTTGGAACGTCATACGCTTGGTCACTGGTGTCCAAGAGGGGACTATACCGGATCCTATATTCAGCCAGGGCTCATGCGTCGAAGGATTGTATCTCAACTGCATATTCACAATAGAATGGTCAGGACCCGATTGCATGCATACCTTTTCTCTTATTATATTATCACAGTTTATATGGCATGGTGTTTTCTTGTATCTTGCTACGTCCCTCTGAGGACCTGGTTATCTCTCCAGGGTTAGATGATTTTCCACAGGAGTACGGTGCGGCGTTGGAGCTATCCTACATCGATGACGAGGCAGTCTTTACTGATTTCTAATCTATTATTTATTTGAGACATTAGTGGACATTATTTTTACATCTTATTTCTTTCTATTTTGCGGAGGTTAGACTCTGATCTTGTGAGACTATTTTCATAGTTGTTTGGAGTGAGCATGTTCACCCGGCTATCTTTTGATACTCTTATTTATTTATTTGGACTCCATTATCTTCTGTGTTGAGCTGTGATGAGATTAGATTATATTATTCTGGCCTGTGATTATTTTATTTACAGCTTATATACATATATGAGGATTCCATATATTAGAGTATTCTTCGTATATGTGCAACTGGCATGTTCACGTACTTGGTCCTACGTATTTTGGGAATAGGGCGTTACATATTTTTGTGGTGGCCCATACAGGTCAACGTTAATATTGTTTGGTTACATGACTGTGCCCAACAAGCCTGCATATAGGAATAGGAATATCTCATCCAGAACTACTACTACCTCTTGACTTCCGATCTTTTTGAAACTTCCTTGATTATTTGATTTAGTACATATCTAATCTTTCCTAATATCAACTTATCTTCCTCGTGCCAACAGTATGCATTTAAGAAGCGGACGCACTTCTGCCTTGGTCCTCACATCTGGTGAAGAGGCTACTCCGGAGGGACAGAATCCTCCCATAATTCCAGCGACACGATACCAGCCAGGACAGTCACAGCCTACTACGACACCGACGACGGAGTACCCAGAGATCACAGCACCCCCGGGCAGCCAGGCTGGGCAGACCACTACCATGCCACCGGAAGGGAGTGTATCACTGCCTCCGCCACCACCATTTCCTCAGCAGTTTCCCCCACAGTCGGGACCTCAGATGCCTCCACCACCGACTAATGGGAGCCCTACTTCTCTGTTTATGTACGCCATGATACAGGTTCAGTGGCAGCAGACTGAGCTGATGAGACAGACGATGATGGCAGCATTGGCTAGACCTCCACCACCTCCTCCAGTACCAGCACCAACACCGGATCTGCATCCTTATGAAGGCTCTATCAAGAATTTTACAGATATGAACCCCAAGGCCTTTAGAGGAACGGAGAAGCCATTAGAGGTGTCACAGTGGCTTATTAGTACAGAAAAGCTACTGAAGGCATCCCAGTTGCCAGCTCGAGATTGGATGACAGTAGTAGACCTGCTGTTGGAAGATAATACATACTACTGGTGGAAGATGGAAGAGAGACGATTAGGTTCCGGGATCACCTGGAAGCAGTTCTATGATGCGTTTTATGAGAGATTCTTCCCTATTCATGTTCGAAATGGTCTCTATGACGAGTTCCTTCATCTAAAACAAGGGAATTTGAAAGTTGATGAGTATGACTCAGAGTTCAATCGTCTGAGTAGATTTGGTGCGGGATTGATACCGACAGAGTTAGAGAAGGCAAGGAGATTTCACCATGGGTTTGCGCTAGAGCTTAAGTCTTATACGACTACCCAGTCTCGATTCTCCTATTCAGCTGTCTTGGAAGAAGCTCGTGCTCAGGAGATACTTCGCAAGAAACAGCAGCAGACGTCAAGACGCCATACCCCAGCAGTTACACCAGCCTGAGCTACTCAGGGTGGACCTATCAGGAGGACCACAGGACAGTACCAGCAGAGGACTACTCCCTACCAGAAGCCCACTTGCCACTATTGTGGAAAGCAGGGTCATATCAGAGATAATTGTCGACTTCGTTTGGGTTTATGTATGAGATATGGATCAGGACAGCACTTGGCCAGAGATTGTCCTGAGCAGCAGTCTCTAGTTCATGCACATCAGTCCCAAAAGCCCACAGCACCAGCACCTTGTCCACCATTACCACCACAGACAACTCAGTACCATAAGGCCAGAGCTCAAGGCCCAGGACAGAACCATGGAAAGGCACTCTCTCTAACTGTTGAGAATGTAGAGACAGAGGCAGAGGTCATAGCAGATATGGTTTTAGTTGCATCTTTTTCTGCTATTACATTATTTGATACTAGAGCCACACATTCATTTATAGCCACTAGTTTTGCCACTAGACATAACATTCCCATCACACCCTTAGCTAAGAATGTTAAAATCCTCACTGGAGGAGGAGTCGTACCTGTTAGTGGTGTTTGTAGACTTTGTCCTATAGTGATAAGTGGCAGGGAGATGATGGCACGACTTCTTATATTCCCTATGCCGACATTTGATGTGGTTCTTGGAATAGACTGGTTAAGACAGCATTTCGCTCGCATAGACTGCCATAGGAGTAGTATTATATTTAGACCACCGAATGCGGTAGAGTTTGAGTTCACCAAAGAAGACGAAGATAGTTGTGATGCACCCACATCGAGGACTCATATGATGATTCATGACACCCCTCAGCACCCTATTATTACCGAGTTCGAGGATATATTCCTCGAGGAATTGCCAGGACTGCTACCTGACCGAGATATTGAGTTTTTTATTGAGCTTATTCCGGGAGCCTAGCCTATTTCATCTCGAGTATATCGTCTGGCACCAAAGGAGTTGGTAGAGATGAAGACGTAGATTGATGACTTATTGGAGTAGGGCTTTATTCGTGCTAGTGCGTCACCGTGGGGAGCATCCGTTCTTTTTTTGCCTAAGAAAGACGGGACGGTGCGCATGTGCATCGACTATAGAGCATTGAATGCAGTAACGGTGAAGAACAAGTATCACTTGTCGCGTATAGACGATCTATTTGATCAACTGAGTGGAGCAAAAGTATTCTCCAAGATTGACTTACAATCAGGCTATCACTAATTGAAGATTCGGAAGGAAGATATTACAAAGACAACTTTTCGATCGATGTATGGACACTACGAGTTCTTGGTCATGCCTTTCGATTTGACCAATGCTCCCATAGTCTTCATGAATTTAATGAACAAGATCTTTCACCAGTACTTGGACAAATTTGTAGTAGTCTTTATAGATGATATCTTGATTTACTCCAAGAGTCAAGAGGAGCATGAGCAGCATCTACGGACAGTTTTGGGAACGTTGAGGAATGAGCAACTTTTTGCGAAGATTAGCAAGTGTCATTTCTTTTTCAAGGAGGTATCATTTCTTGGTTATGTTGTTATGGGCGATGGTATATCAGTAGACCCAGAGAAGATCACAGCAGTAAAATCATGGCCCGCTCCCACATCAGCTTCAGAGGTGAGAAGTTTCCTCGGACTTGCGGGTTACTACCAATGGTTCGTAGAAGATTTCTTTCGAATAGCGGGGCCTATGACTTAATTAACTTGCAAGGATCTGGAGTTTGTATGGACAGACGAGTGTCAAGCTGCATTTGACGAGTTGAAAAAGCGATTGACAACAACACCGATCTTGACACTACCATCGGGTCTGGGAGGATTTGTGATCTACAGCGATGCATCCGGAAAGCAATTAGGATGTATATTGATGCAGCACGGTCGAGTAGTAGCATATGTATCGTGACAGTTGAGAGTGCACGAGAAGAATTATCCGACTCACGATCTAGAGCTCGCAGCGGTTATCTTTGCTTTGAAGCTATGGAGACACTACTTGTACGACGAGAAGGTTGATATCTACACTGATCATAAAGCCTCAAGTACGTGTTCACACAGAAAGAGTTGAATATGCGACAGCGACGTTGGTTGGAGTTGATGAAGGATTACGAGATCGAGCTTTATTATCATTCGGGCAAGGCAAATGTCCTGGCAGACGCATTAAGCCACAAGCCCATGGCACACTTTTTGACTACGCAGAAGGAGTTGATTAGAGACTTGGAGAGCTTGGTATTGAGGTAGTATTTCTTGGAGCAGATGGCGTATTAGCCAACCTCCAAGTGCAATCATCATTGGTAGAGCGCATCAAGGCAGCATTACCCAATGATGCTAGATTTAGATGGCTCAGGAAGAGGACTGAAGCATGAGAGCAGACGGGATTGAGGATCCACCCCAATAGGACATTGCGATGTGGTGATCGCATTTATGTTCCCAATAGAGAGCTACAATAGGAGCTTATGGCAGAGGCTCACAATTCGACTTACTCTGTTCATCCCGGAGGAACCAAGATGTACCGCGACTTACGACAGTATTATTGGTGGCACGGAATGAAGCGAGAGATAGCTCGTTTCGTTGCCAAGTTCTTGGTATGTCAACAAGTGAAGGCGGAGCATAAGAGGACGGCCGGATTATTGCAGTTGCTACCCATTCTCGAGTGGAAGTGGGAGCACATCACTATAGATTTCGTCATGAGTTTTCCTCGGAGTCTTAGGGGACGTAACGCAGTGTGGGTGATTGTGGATAGACTTACCAAGTCAGCCCATTTCTTACCTTTTAGAGTGGGCCAGTCGATAGAGGTATTGGCAGAGATGTATATGGAGCAGATTGTGAGATTACACGGTGTGCCTGTTAGTATTGTGTCGGACCGTGACTCGAGATTTACCTTGCATTTTTGGAGGAGTATACAAGAGAGTTTGGGCACCCGATTGAAGTTTAGCACAACATACCATCCTCAGACAGACGGCCAGTCGGAGCATACCATTCAGATGCTAGAGGATATGTTGAGAGCACGCATGCTTGATTTTGGCGGTTCATGGGAGGACCATCTTCATCTTGTTGAGTTTTCCTACAACAATAGCTATCAAACGAGCATTCAGATGGCTCCGTTTGAGGCGTTGTATGGTAGGAAGTGCCGGTCTCCTGTTTGTTGGAGCGACATAGGAGAGCGATAGCTATTGGGTCTCGAGTTGATCTTAAGCACAGTAGAGACAGTGAAGAAAATTTAGGGCCACCTGCGAGCAGCACAGGATCGTCAGAAGCAGTGGAAAGATAATCGTCGTCGACCCTTGGAGTTTAAAGAGGGCGACCATGTGTTCTTGAAGATATCCCCCATTAGAGGCACGATTCGATTCGGAGGACGTGGCAAGTTGAGTCCAAGGTACATCGGACCCTTCGATGTCTTGGAACGTATTGGAGAGGTTGCCTATAGATTGGCCTTGCCACCATCACTAGAGGAAGTGTATGACATATTCCATGTATCTCAGCTGAGGAGGTACGTGGCGGACAGCAATCACGTGCTTGATCACTCCGAGATCACGGTTGGACCGAGTTTGTCGTACGAAGAGCAATCAGTAGGTATCCTCGATCGCCGAGTGAAAGTATTACAAAATTAATCTATTCCATTGGTTTGTGTGGCATGGAAGTATCACTCGCTAGGGGAGTCTACTTGGGAGTGCGAGGACGACATCCAAAATTGCTACCTGCATTTGTTCGAAGACGAAGGTATGTCTTGCATTTAAGTGTTTAAATTACTATCAATTTCCTTGCATTACATTCGATCCCCCGATCTTAGTTTAATTTCGAGGACGAAATTTTCTTTAGGTTGGGTAGGATGTAAACCCCTATAATTTATAATTGATTTTTATAATTTAATTAATTTTCGTTATGACTTTCATTATTTATATATTTATTTACTACTAGTTTATTAGTATAATTAATGTATGAGTGTATATATATAATATTATATGTATGTATGTTCGTATTTCTATTAAATAAGGAATCTAATTAAATCAAGGATTTTAGGAATTTAATTGTAATTTTTGTGATATTTTTTGCTAGCTAAAATAAAGATATATATATATATATATATATATATATATATATATATATATATATATATATACTCAAGTTTTTAGAAAAAAATTAGAAAAGAAAAAGAATTAGAAAAAAAAGGAAAGGTGAGCAACAGCCGCTCACTTAAGTGAGCGGGTCCACAGCGTAGCAGCAGTGCAAACCCCACCCCCCACCCCCCCCCCCCCCCCGCGCATGCGAGAACATTAGGTTAGTGGGAACTCGGGTAATCTGAAACCCATTAGTATTAGGGTTGGGTGCAACTTTTTACATATATCTTTTTGCACAGAACTCAAAACCCTAAACTTCCAAAATGAAAGTTGCGGCTGATCATACCCTCTTCGCCTACGAGTTCGTTTCACCAGCGACAGAGCTTTGTCCGCGATGAACGGAGCATCGGAAGTCAAGCCATTCGCCACCTACGGAGCAGTTTTCCCACTCAAGGTACCCTACTTCCCTACGAAGTAACTTTTTACTCGTAGCACCAATTTTCGATCCGTAAGATTTTTCGGAAAGTAGACTTGACCCTCTTCGAGATCCTCTAAGTGGATTTTGAGACAACCCATCGACTTGCTCAAAAATTCGAGACGAAGTTGAAGAAAAACTTGTTTTCTATAATACTAAAAACTGTTATAAAATGACAACTTGTCGGCCAATTTTCATGCTGTATAGTAAAGAATTATAAAAACTAATTAAAAACAGTAAAAGAAAACATAACCGAGATCGTAATGCATCTTCTGGATCGTCGTTTCGATTAACGTGTAAAAAGTAAATCGATGTTGAAGTTAGAGAAAAACCTGTGTTAATTTATATAAAATTTCTGATTTTTTTCTCGATACTGCGTGCGCCCCGACAAACCGGGCGACGTAGTCGTGCGCTATACGCATCAAAAGGCATGTATGGACATTGCCGACGTGTGGTAACTGACGGAACTTAGTTTCGTCGTGTGTGCACGACGAAATCAGTCCATATCCGTCGAGATACCCCCGTATCGCCAATTTGCAAACTTTGCCCTAACTTCGTGTACATTTGTCATTTCGAGATGAAACTTGCGCCAACAGGTCCGAATCAAAATTTTGGTCGTGTGTGACAAGTTTGGTTCGATTCTGAGAAGGTCGAATTGGAACCCCTTTTTGGCGGGCCCACGACCCACTCAAATGGGCAATTTTGTACACGGCTCATCGAAATCCAAAACTGGACATACCATTGAGTTCCTCTCCTCAAACTGAATCTGTAGACATTTAGTTTGATGACTTTAGAGATCATAGACTTCGGCAAACATTTAGGTGCAAAGCGGATCCAACGATGGATATCGTTTTGATCCGAAATTACGATTTTGCCCCTGTTCCAGAATTAGACTTTTGGACAAGCATTTCCTAGGATATCTTTTGCATGGAGTACATTTTTTATGTTTGTTTTAGCGTCCGGAGTTGTTTGGAGATTTTGACGTTTCTTGGCTGACATTGTGATTACCTGGACTTGTCACTTAGCACCATCAGGCAATATACCTTGCCAACATACTCTGTGATTATTATATTTCTTATTTTTAGTTGTTATTTCTAGCATTCTTGTTTCTTGATATTTAAACTGTGCGTCCAAGTCACACTTGGGTACAAGTGACTCTATCGGTCGTTTTTCTCGCCTTATTTATTTCTCTTGCATTGACTTAGTCTGGTGACCACCCATTGATATTGAGGTATTGGTGTATCTCATACGGCCTTGACACTTATTATATCAGGTGATATGAGTCACATGTAGGATACGTATCCGCGTAGTCGGCTGGCCACCGATACGTATAGAGCGTGCGACGGATAGGGGTAACTGCCAATAGAGTTGCATGCTAGAAGACTTGGCAGTTACTAGAGGTACATGTCAGTCATGGAGATGATGATACTAGACATTGGATGGGGAGAATAATACCTGATGTATGGGCTTTAATTGTACTTCCCTTGTAACCCGGAAGCTCCGTTGGAGATACGGTTATGTTTTGCCTCTCAGGTTGGCCACTGTCGTTCTTGGAACGTCATACGCTTGGTCACTGGTGCCCAAGAGGGGACTATACCGGATCCTATATTCAGCCAGGGCTCATGCGTCGAAGGATTGTATCTCAACTGCATATTCATAGTAGAATGGTCAGGACCCGATTGCATGCATACCTTTTCTCTTATTATATTATCACAGTTTATATGGCATGGTATTTTCTTGTATCTTGCTACGTCCCTCTGAGGACCTGGTTATCTCTCCAGGGTTAGACGATTTTCCACAGGAGTACGGCGCGGCGTTGGAGCTATCCTAGATCGATGACGAGGCAGTCTTTACTGATTTCTAGTCTATTCTTTATTTGAGACATTAGTGGACATTATTTTTACATCTCATTTCTTTCTATTTTGCGAAGGTTAGACTCTGATCTTTTAAGACTATTGTCATAACTGTTTGGAGTGAGCATGTTCACCTGGTTAACTTTTGATACTCTTATTTATTTATTTGGACTCTATTATCTTCTGTGTTGAGCTGTGATGAGATTAGATTATATTATTCTGGCCTGTGATTATTTTATTTACAGCTTATGTGCATATATGAGGATTCCATATATTGGAGTATTCTTCGTACATGTGCAGCTGGCATGTTCACGTACTTGGTCCTACATATTTTGGGACTGGGGCGTTACATTTTTTGTGGTGGCCCATGCAGGTCAACGCTAATATTGTTGGGTTACATGACTGTGTCCAACAAGCCTGCATATAGGAATAGAAATATCTCATCCAGAACTACTACTATCTCTTGACTTCCGATCTTTTTGAAACTTTCTTGATTATTTGATTTACCACATATCTAATCTTTCCTAATATCAACTTATCTTTCTCGTGCCAACATGATGGTAGGTGAGGGTGTGACCGTTCTCATCTTTAATCTGGTGGAGAATGAGTTATTGTCTGTGGCCCTTGATGCAAGAGTGAAAGTACTTCATGTTCTTGTCTCCCTCAATGCCCCAAGTCAACCTGACTTTCTGTTTCCAAAATTCCTCCTCAATTTTTAGGCAGAACTTCAACAGCGCTCTGGTGAGGTTGAGGGCGGCATGGGCCGACGGGGAGCCGTCGTGAGCGTATAGGATCTCTGGCGAGCGACGTCGTCCTCGACGATACGAACAACCTAAAATATGTTATCGTAGGCTTCTTTTCTCCAGGTGGTGAGGACTTTCCTAGTAGCTTTAATTTTGGCGGCACACAAAATAGAGGATCAGGGTCGACAGGGCCCTTCCAGGCCACCGTCCCAATGTCTTTGAACTGCGGGTGGTAACACCATAGATCAAGAAAGAGGAAGTTCTTCTTGGACTGGGTATTCATTCTGCTGATCTCGATAAGGAGCGAAGAGTGATCCGATTCAGTAGCGTTGAGATATGTGAGTCTAGAAATGATAACAAGATCAGACCACTGTGATTTATGAGATCACGGTCGAGGCGGAAGTATTATCATCGGGCTCCTTTATATGTTGCACCAAGTGAATTCGTTGCGAAAGAACTGGATCGGGGATAGGTGGGCGTTGAAGATGAAGTTGGCGACAGCATTAAAGTCATCGACACATAACCAAGGGGTGTTAGGGTGTAGGACATGAGTGTCAATCAGAGGGCATTAAAGTCATCGACACATAACCAGGGGGTGTTAGGGTATAGGAGATGAGTGTCAATCAGAGAGCTCCAAAGCTGTTTGCGTTCGACAACCTCACAACTACCATGAACTGCAGTCAGGAGGGAATGATACTGAAGCAAAGGGTGGTCCAACCAACACGAGAGCGCCTGTATCGAGTCGTGAGTGATCTTGAGCTTCGTATCCCTGTCGTAGAGAATCCAAATGTCGTTACACCCGATGATGGCGGAGAAGAATCCAAATTGCATCTAGATGGATTTGAGTTTCTTGTGGGGGGTTTTGGGTTCAATAATCATAAGGATATTAATTTTGTGGAGTCTCTTGAGACATTTTAATCTTCTCAAGGTTGGTTTGTTGGCGATGCCTCGGACTCTCCAAGAGAGCATGTTAATCATCAAGGTGGCTGGGGAGGGGGGAGTGAGAGAGTTTTGCGGCAGATCTGGTGATCTTGGCCGTTCCCTCTTTAGAGCTTCTTTTACTTGATTTTTTGTTGGTAGCTGTTGTCTTTCCTGAGTCCTTATGACGACTGTCAGATAGGGTGTCTGCTGGGTCTATAACAGGATGCAGATAAACTTCACCATCTATTTTGGCTAAGGCACCGAAGAAGTTATCCATGTTCGCAAATTCGGCATCCAGTGCTTGCTGCATCTTGACCATTGGTTCAGGACATATGTTAGCCAGCTGTCCCGTATGGATGACAGGCTCTTTGTTAGGATAGATTTATATGTCCTGATCTGACTGTTTTGTGGGCTATGTCACAGTGCTCACTTCCATTTGAGGAAAATCCTTTCTCTCAATGCTGACACTTAGGTAGGGCTCCTCGACTCCCATACTATGTACAGACGTATCAGATGGGGTCTGTGGGGACAGAGTGTCACTCTCGTTTCCCGTTACACATATTTTTAGTATACGTGTATGGATTCTCGACCCGTATTTTGACTTATCTAGCATGGTTTGGTCATTGTTTAGCTTGGCTTGGCTTATTTTGGTTTGGTTTGGGTCAAGATGGTTCATCAGGTTGAACCCTATTTATAAACTAACTCCTCTCTCTCTCTTCTATAACACTTTCATTTAATCCTTCTTCTTCTCCATTACTCCTCCCACCCAACAAAGAAACCCTAGGCAATAGCAATCTTGCTTCATGATGGATCTTCTATTTTATTTTTCCATTCTCTTCTCTACTTGATTCTAAGCCTCTTTAGAACTTGACATTTTCGATTTTGATGGATAGATTTTTGTAGATCTAAGTCTTGATCTTTTCTTATTTTTATTGGTTTTGATCTATTAAAGCTTGGTATTTCCTAAAACCAGTTGGCCCAGGCTGAAGGAAATCTCGTTCTATGCAGTTTAGACCCTTGGAAGTCTCAATTCAGACTTATTTTGAGCAAGTTATGGCATTTTGAAGTTTTCAGGTACTATAGGTTCTTCTTTGCTGTTTGGAGAAGAAGAATAGTGTCAGGCGCAACCTAGACCAGCACCCTTTAGCCCTGGCGTAATCCAGTCAGGCGTAACCTAGCCCAGCGCCCTTTGGACCTGGCGCAACCCAGTCAGCCGCAACCCAGTCAGGCGCAACCTTACCTGGCGCAACATGACCTCGGGCAAATTGACCTCGCACAACCTGACCTGGCGCAACCCAGTCAGGTACAACCTGACCTGGCGCACCCCAGTCAGGTGCAACCTGACACGGCACAACCTGACCTGGTGCAACCCAGTCAGACGCAACCTGACCCGGCGCACCCCAGTGTCTGGCGCACCCCAGCCTGGCGCAACCTAACTTAGGTGCCACCTGTCCCCCCTTGGTGCCACCTGTCATTTCTCTGGTGCCACTTAACCGGCGCCACTTGTTGCTATAATACCCCTTGCCCCCATACATGTCTTCCTAGTTCTTGAAGTATATGCCTGTGATTTTGCATGTAAATTATACTTTATCTATCTTGTGACAACCCGACTCGATAACTTGTTGAGCACAACGTGACTTCCCAGTATTGCTTACAACATGAACACGGCATGATAACCCCTTGGGTAGCCCATCGAGGCGCACTCTTGACAAGCACTTTTGATATGATAAGTAACTTGATAAGAAATGTATAATCTTGATAGTGGCCCGTCGAGGTACACTCCTGACAAGTAACAAGTAACCCGACATGAAATGATAATCTTGAAAGGCTGTTGTGACAGCAACCCAGACTTGCTAAGTAGCACTTGTCTTGACATCGTAGTTAATTTTTCTGATTATGATTGTACAAGCTACATGTCTCGTCTTGTATCATGTCTAGGACATGGATTCTTGGTTACCACGGTCAGGGATTCATAATAAATATGACTAGTTTAATGACTAGATTAATCAAGTAGTTCATATAGAGAGATTTTTCCAGTTACAGGTGATCCCGTTATCCCGGCCACACCTGAGTGGACTTATAGCCTGCCGACGAGTAGGGAACATTTCCAGTCCACTGTCATGTGGGGCACTCCTTGAAATTATAAGTACTAAAGCACACTGCCATGTGTTGCACTCCAAGTCACCTAATGATTCTCTAACTCTAAGCAACCTCGCCTGGATAACCTGGATAGCTGCAGGACTTGTGACTGCCGGAACATCTCATTGCATCTTGTACTAACTAGGCTTGTGATAACCCAAGTTAGTTAAAGTATCAAGCCGTACTCATTGCTTGACCATGATTGATGGATGGAGTCCAGTCTAGTCTTGTCTAAACAGTTCTTGTCTATGATTACTTTGGTACATTACTGTTATGCTTTACCCTTGTCGATAAATGATTGGAGACTAAGCTCTGTTCAGTGAAGGGTTACAACTCCGGTCCTTGTTTGGTTTACGGGTTGTAACTTGGTTACTGGAATAGTCCTTCAGTTATCTTATCGTTTATTACCCTATTTTCTCTAACTCATGTCTTTCGTTATCATTTATGTCTTCAAGTGCTAATATGCTGGTATTAGTTCTTAAGTGAAGCCTCCCTTGTGGCACTTACTCTTTCTGCGGTCTAACCCAGCAGGTTTTGTATGGCCATATTTTAGAATAGCTCCCGAGGATCTACCTGTTTTCCAGCCAGATGGTGAACACCAGGCGTAACCCTGACAACGAGTGGGTTTTCTTCTTTTGTTCTCCGCTCCATTGTAAATTATTCTTTTGAGGCATTTAGCTGCCGAGCAAATATTAGTTCGTGTTGAAACTTACTTTGTCTACCTAAGGGCTGTAACATGATTGACAAATCCTAGGGTTGATCATGTATGACTTAAACTCTTGCTAGATTTTGCATTTTGTATGACTAGCTTCATGATCATCTGAATTTGTTTAGGACGCCTTACCTTGTATGTCTGATGATCTAATATCTTATGACATTCACTTGCTTGCTTGAGATTGAGACACTAGGCTTGTTCTTGACCATACGAGACTGATGGCTTGTAGATATACCCTCATGCATCTAGACAGTCGTGACCGTATTACGAGGTGGGTTGCACTTCAATGTAAGTAGCTGCCTGTGTCTGTCCCCCGCTCTCCAGTATTCTGGTTCTGGGGCGTGACACAGAGGAGTCGCATCTGAAGGGGAGTTATCCTCCGATTCTATATCCATGTCTCCATCATCAGCGATGTCCGTGTGGGTGTCTATGGGGTGATTGGTTTCTTGGATGTTGTCGGGGGATTCCGTGACTAGGATGTCGAATTTATTGGTGAGGTTTAGAGATGTGATTTTGGTGGGGGTTGTGTCACGTCTCACAGGAGCATTTTTGGGGGATGTTTATGGACGTGAGAGTGGTCCACACTGGCTTCAAACAGGGTATAGGAGTTTGGTAGAGAAAGGAGCGGGGATCTCTGACCTTACCTACTCGGGAGCTTAGGGGCAGCCGCCTTGTGGGCGGCCTTCTTTTTCAGTTCTGGATGGGCTTTGAAACAGTGCTTGATAAGATACCCTCTCATATGGTAGTAGTTGCAGTAGATGATATTGTTGTCGTACATTATATGTTGAGTGTGTACCCTGTTGCCGAGTGATATTTGGATAGATTTGGGGAGCTCCTTCGAAATGTCTAGCTCTATGCAGACTTTGGCATAGTTAGCTTTAGTCAGGTTTCTAGTTTCCTCGGCCATAGCCACAAAGGTTCCAAATGTATTAACGATCCTTTTCAAAGCTGCCGGAAAGAAGCAGATGAGCGGGGGGTTGGGGAGGGTGACCCACGCATATACGATGGGTGAGTCCTCCTTCTTGTTGAAGTCCTGGAACCATTTGGCTATCGTCATGACATGGGAGTCTATCCTGCATGTACCCCTACCTCGAACAATCTTGTAATCATTCGCCGAAGTTAAGTGCAACAAGATGTGTTTGGGGTCCAATGGGGCAACCCTGTAATCGGATATGAGGCTCCATGAGGCGACTGCTTCTTGGACTCGGGCTAACTTCGGGCAACCAGAGGGGAATTTAAGAACAAAGGTAGATGAGAATCTCTCGTACAGGGATGCCAGAATAGTTGAGAAGAAAGGCACCGAGTAGCCTGATCAACTGTCGAGGGGGGGTAATTGATTTCTGACAGCTCCACGTCCACAATGATCGGGGATCTCTTGGCAGCCCGGTCGGACCTAACCTTGTCTGCGTAGGAGGCATCGAGGGCGGAGGGGGGTCATAAATACCTCGGGGCGGTCCGATAAAGGCAGTATTGCGGTGCCGGCAGCAGATGACAGTGCCACTAAAGCGCACATGAGGGGGAGGGGACTCCGTGAGGGGGAATAGGACATAGGCAGGCCGTGGCTAGGAATCATCGAGGGGGTGGCGTGCCACCCATAGCGTCCAAGAGTAGGGGCTCAAGGGACGATGGGTGCATAGCATGAGAGGGCAGGGCTCCACCCCACGGTCAATGGGGAACTATGGGGCAAGGGTACACGTGGCAGATGGTGCCAGAAGAGGACGCCAGAGATCCGCCACGTAAAGTAACAAATGGCACCAGCGCCAAGGATGCGTTAGGAGGAACCACCTAAACGTGCCACGTGCAGGAAGAGGTGCACCAGGGTGGCCAGGAGCTGCCGTACCAACCAAAAGGGTGGGCGGGATGCACACCACACATGCCAAAAATGAGTGACACAAAGCAGGACACACCCAACTGCAACTCTGGCCCAGCGCCAAGAGCAGGCTCGAAGGGCCCAGTGACATCCAGGACAGGGGAATCAAAGTTTAAAAATAGAGCAGAGGGCCGAAATAGAGGAGGATCGAGGAAGGAACTGCAGTCATAGCACCCGAGGTGCACTGGACCTCGGTAGGAGAGAACTGACACGTCCTATCGTGCACAGACGCCACATGGCAGGAGTGGGAGGGGACGCACACGTGACAGGAAGAAGAGGGGAAGCATGGGTGAGCGGACGGAAGAGGAGGCGACGAGGGGGGCGACAAGCGGCAGAAGAAGAGGGGGAAGCAGGTGGAGGGGTCAGGGGGAGACCGAGGAGAGCAAGGAGGTCCGGCGGCCAAGGCACCAACCGCTCGTAGGGAAGAGAAGAACGAGCCATAAAGACGGAGAGCGGCCGAGCGAGGGCAGGATCAAATATGGCGGGGGAAACGAGGCCGCCGCAGAAGGGACGTCGATCGCTGTGGAAGCAAGCCCCGCCGCAGGCGACGTGAGGAAGACTCTGCTGGAGGAGCAGCGGTCACAGGGGCACTGGTCGCCCGAGATCGCCTGTTAGGGAGCAGAGAAGCAATATATATATATATATATATATAATACTATTTGTCCCTCCAAATTGTCCTTCCAAACTGTCCCTCCTTATGGGACAGCTGACATAACATATTGATGTGATAGCTAATATGGCAAATTTTAAAATTAAAATTAACATTAAAATTAATTTAACATTAACATTAACATTAATATTAACATTAACATTAAAATTAATATTAACGTTAACAATAACAATAAAAATAATATTAACTTTAGAATTAATTTTAATATTAATATTGATATTAACATTAACAATAATATTATGGTGCTTCTACTAGCACTCTGAAAATGTCATTTGACACTCCTTTTTAATATTTTTAATATTCAAATTCTAAATTTATCCTTGTATTAACATTATTGACACTCCTTAAATGTCATCCTACACTCATCCCTCCATATATGCACAAATTAATACTATATTTCATGCAGAGATAGATTTGTAATTTTAATGTTAAAAAAATTAAAGAGGAGTGTTGAATAACACTTTAGAAGTGCTAATAGTAGCACCCTAATATTAATATTAACATTAATTAATATTAATATTAACATTAACGTTAATATTAACATTAAAATTAATATTAATGTTAACATTAACATGAAAAAAATTAGGTAAATAACTTTTTGGGTTAAAAAAATTTGCCATATCATCTGCCATGTCAGGTAACACATAATATTATTTAACATGCCACATCTACTGTCACATAAGGAAAGATGGTTTGGAGGAACAATTTGAATGTATGAATAACATTACTCATATATAAATGAGCTGTTTAAGCCTCCTCATATAATTAACATGAAAATTCTAAAATCCTTCGAACTGCCATATATGTATATTCCTTATGTAAAAAATCTTTAAAATCCTTATAACTAAATACTATAAACATACATATTGTGAGTGGAGGCTGCGATGATCCTATGATGGAATCATTAGCCCTCTCGTCGGGAGGATTTGGCCCAACCTATAGAGGATCATGCTGATGGTTGGACCACGTCTCTCACCGTCGAGGATATGGAAAGCCCAAGTTAGGTCAAGCAGGAGAGGTACCAACCTCATTGTCTTTTGGTGTCTTATTGTAGGCTATAATAGGGGCATGTCTTCGCTAAAACTAGTCCCACAATTGGACGGATTTATATTCTCCGACAATGATAATGTTGATGTTCATCTTCATATAGAACCTTAGTTATCGACGATATCTGTAATGTTGATATCACCGAAGTAGATGTGTCCTTCTCTATAGTGGAATAGTGTTTGACTCTAGTCCTATATGTGGTGTACCCTCTGATCTTAGGGTTCATTCAGAGGATTTAGAGTTCGTCGAGTGCGGTGGAGGTGTTCTCTCAAGAGCACAGATACTTCTTCATCTGGTTCTCTCTAGAGGCTAATCTAGAGAAAGTTATCACATGAAGGGGGAGGGTAGGTGGGATTTGTCCTTGGATTTTTAATGATCGTCTTATTGTTATCAAACATTGGACTCTTAAATATCTATGAAGAGGGACTTGTTGGAGGTCGCTCTTATTAGATCTAGTTTATAAAGTTGTCGCTGCAATTATGGAATGGGCCAATGGTTTGCAAGTTGGCTAGTTTTGTTGGGGTTTATGCTTAAAATGGATGTACCAACTGTGCATCACAGGAAAGTCACTTTT
Source organism: Iris pallida (assembly GCA_029216955.1). NCBI lineage: Eukaryota > Viridiplantae > Streptophyta > Magnoliopsida > Asparagales > Iridaceae > Iris > Iris pallida. The sequence continues at coordinate 381,825 of JANAVB010020998.1, forward strand.
GCTCAAATCCTAGTTGAAGCCCCCGAGGTCTGGTCTCTTCCTAAGGAGGCTCCAATGTGATTACAAAAGAGAAAATTTCTTGCTATCCTAGTAGTGTACGAATGGTTTGTCACGTCCCGACCCGCTAAATCATTCATCCTCGCATCGATTCAGCCAAAGCGATCGTTTTTGCTAGGGCATGATGTTGTACCAGTCTGTAGGTGAACTCGTAGAAGGTAAGATGATTCAACTAAAAAAAGTAATCTTATTTTAATACGTTTGTAGTGGAAGAAAGCAGAGTCATATTGAAGTTACATAAAGTATACAAAAGAATTATCTTTATTGAATAAGCAGCGGAATACAAAGGCTCTTGCTAGCCCCAATGATTATGCCAAATTGGCTTGAAATAATCATGATCATTTAGCCCAGAAAGGATCTCTGTGTTTCATACACCATGTCTTCTATATCTTGGTCGTATAATCCTATTGCAAGTCCGAGCCCTGAGGCCTCAATACGTCCAAGTTGCTTCAGTACCTGGTGGTTGGGGTATCGGTACACATTATCAAGTCTTGATCCCATAGGACCGATCGTCCTCACTAAGGCGTGATGCCGTGTAACACCAAATTTTCAGAAATGAGGGTAATTTTGAAAATTTGTAATTATAATCATTTAATAATGATATGTAAATCATATTGTGATTTTTGGTGATTTTTAAATCAATTTAAAACTATTTAAAATATTGAATTGTGATTTTAATGGTTAACTAGTTAAACCCTAGTTTTGCTAAGCCTAGAGACTAACCATGACCAAGGGAGCCTAGTCATGTGATTAGAATGTCATATTACTATTTTTTAGCTAAGAGTATTTTGGTCATTTTTGACTTTTAATGAAAATGAATTTTGATTAATTAATATTGTGCTAGTTGAATTGTTAGAGACTAACCTAGAATCTTAGCCTAATCTAGATTAGCCTTGAGCTTAGAATCATGATTAGGATATCCTAGTAAGTGACAAGATTAGCAATATCTAGATATTCCTAAGTAGGATATTTTCTCTTTGAGATATTTGTAAAAAGAAGCCTTAGGACTAAATGAACCAATAGGAGGACTTAAAATTGGGTGGAAGAACCTTAGCCACACATCTAGCTATTGCCAAACCCTAATTTCCTTAGTTTGGCTAGCCATACAAGCCCTCCCTCCTATAAGTATCACACTTAAGAGCCTTTGCCTCTTTTTAAATACCTACAAAGAACCCTAACTTGTTTTTCGCCAAATTTCTCCCCATTTATCCAAATTGATCTCAAATAGAGTCAAATCAATTGCATCATCATCCCCAACAGTAGAGGAGACTTGTGGAGGCTTGTTAGCAAGATTTGAGGACATTTGAACCATAGCAAATCGAAGAAGACAACAATTCTAGGCTCTTTACATTAAGATTCCAACTCTCAATAGGTAAACCACTTTAAACCCATTAAAACCCTAATTTTTCTCCATAGATGCATTCATTTAGGGTTTCCCTAGGTGTAGCCCAAGTTTGGTAGGAATTCGTGTTCATTTCGTGTCCGTATTAGACACGTATCGGTGTTTTTGAATAAATATTTGGTGAAATGCCACATAGGACATTATTTTAGTAATTTTGAAAACTAATTACACAGGTTTGTAGCTAATTAGGTCTATATTGCATATCAAGTCGACTGAGTTGATTTTTGTTCACTTTTTGTGTCCAAATTGGACACGCATCTCATGCACGAGACACCGCATGGGGCTCGTGCAGCTCCCCTGCGGTTCGAGTGTCCTAGCGGATACGACACGATACCATGTGCCATGAAAATTTATCGACACGTGGGGGCACCCACTGACATCATGTCCATAAAATTGCATGGGTCCTCGTTCAGTGTGCACGAAGAAATCGACCGTGCATTGACATTACACTGTCTGTGCATGGTTGAATTTTTGTCTCTGATACAGGGCTGTAACTTGGACAAGACACATCTTGGGGTTCGTGCAGGCACCCTAGGAACTAGCCCTGGACCTACCCTAGCCATGTGCTTGAGCACGAGCCTCCTCGTGCCACGTGTCAAGCTCTATTCTCCTCGAAATGGCTGTACGAGGCAGCCTCTGTGCTGTCTTTGATACACTGTGTCGACCCCCCTATTTGGACACGATTTGACACTTCGTGGACATGCACATGACACTTGGACACTCCCTAACATGCTAGACACCTTGACACACTGACTGGACACATTAGATACTTTGGTTTTGATGTTTGGGTTCCAGTTTGAAGCTTGGGTATGTATCAATAATGCTTGGGTATGTATCAATAATTAGAACACTCAAATCTTTGGTTCAGTCATCTATTATGGAAGTAAAGTCCAATTGTGGAAGTTTATTCTTCTAAGATTGCTTGATTCAGTTCCCTCCCATGAGGAATCGGTTGGGATCGTGGCACATGTCATGTAGCTTTGTTTTGGGTATCCTTCATATGTAATGTTCTGACATACCTAGTCTAAGGTCCCTGCATCACTCATTCAGGAACTCAACATCATGTCATCCCTGTAAACCAACTGCCATGTCATGTCTATTATACTTGTGTACAAACCAAATTGGGTTTAAATAGGAATGTCCTACCCATTTACTATTATTCAGTCTCGTATGCTGTTGTTCAGCCCTCCTTTAACTCATTGTTCAGACCCTAGCTTATTGCTCTGCCATTGAGCAATCGACATATCATCATATCATTGCTAAATCATATCTTGTGTATTATTAGTTTTCATTTTTATTGATTATCCCCATTTAGTTCAGACCCTACCTTACACTAGTGACCATGCCTTTTACTAACCTTGCAACGGTCCATTCCTTTACTTGTAGTTTAGTATCAGTATGGAGTGTAAGAGTTGTGGTGTGCCACCCCCTTAGATATGCAGGTAAGGATGTTGGTCTGAGCTTGGCATTGTATATAGGAGTTGGGCAGTGTTTTGGTTAGACCTTAGATGGCAGCAGTAGGATTAAGTAATTTGGGTATTTGTGTGAGGGTCTGAACATGGTTAGGTAATTGACAGTGTTCTTTGTATGATGAAGGTGAGTTACTGTTTGGGATGTGAATGTTAATTGGAATGTAAGAAGGGAGAAGGTAGATGGAAGCTTTGGGCATGTTGGCCAGAGCCTTGGTGCAGTGCACTGCAGTGTCGAGTAGAGATGTGCGGGGCCATAGGCCACAGCAAGTAGGATGGCCTTAGGCCTGAGTTTGTAGAGCAAATGGCTCTTGGAAGTAGTGAGTGCGGCTTGGCCTTGGTGCCTGCACACTGTTTAAGGGCATGTATCAACTTGATAGTATATATATGTATCAATCATTTGGGTTAAGGTGTATGGTAGAGGGATAATGCTTTATACCTTATGAATATGTGTCATGCCTAATGCATATAATATGATATAGATTATGTGTGTATCTTAGATTATGGTATATGGTTATGGATTAGAGTGAGTTAGAGTAGAGGCCATAGTGTGACACATTATATCTATGTTATGTGTGATGCCCTATATATATATATATATATATATATATATATATATATATATATATATATGTGTGTGTGTGTGTGTGTGTGTGTGTGTGTGTGTGTGTGTGTGTGTGTGTGTGTTTTACCTTGGATGTGTGATATGGTATAGGTAGAGTCCTATTCGATAGATAACCTTTGACCAAGATTTAACCTCAGAGTCCAAGTTTGACTTAGTTTACTGGGTAGTTGACCCAGAGTTGACCAAGTTTGACTTTGACCTAGATTGGCTTAGAAATCGTGTAGATTACATTGTAAACTTTATTTATCTTATTTTAAACACATTATAACCTGTACTGATCTAAATAGGACATTGTGACTCCGGTTCAGATATCTGATATACATTAGTCATTCAGGGTATCAGACGAGAACATTCTCTGATAGTTCTTTCATTTACTTGTCGATTACTGCACTTCAGTTCTAGTTAGTTCTATTTGATTCTTTTTACAAACACGTATTGTTATTACTGAATTCATGTATACGACACACATACTTTACTCGTCTTACCTTTATTATTCGAATCACCATTCGAACTATTCGAACCACTTATTAGCATCTTCATGTGCTGGTTGGACTTGTATTCGTTTTATGTGTTATATTATGGATTCATTTGTATTAGAATGGACAGGAAAATACTGATCAGACATGTGGACATTCCTACTATTCGAACCACCCCTCTGTGAATGATTTTCGAAAGATAGCCATTCCATACTTGGCCAGGTGTGCCATGTGCTATACTACCCATGGCCGTTTTCATGTCTTTTTCAGTATTTTAAAACACACTTAGAGGATTGATTCGAATCATCCTTAGAACTTTATGGAAACTATTATTCGCACCACCTTATTCGAATCACCTTATTAGAACAATGACTAGAATCATATTCTTCTCATACTGTACTGGAATCACATTCGACTCATTTTTTATTAGACTCACATTGGGATTACACTTGACTTATATTATACTGTCTAGACTTATCATGTTACTCTAGTTCAGCTAGCTTGTTTTATAGTATTTTTTGTCATGTTTCTTCTCTTGTTTTGCTATATTACTTTTCTTGTACCTTAACTATTTCTCTATATCATTACATGTATAAAACTGCCATGTTCATTAATACAACTGTCTATAACTGCTTTATAGATCTTTGTCATTTACTTCGGATTTCTAGATGAGTTGTGCTCGTTTCTGTCCTGACTGGACCTGTTGAAAATATTACAGATGTTTGTCCCGAGGACACTTGTCCTACTTACTATGGACCAGGATATATTTTAGCTACCTTTGGCCCCGACACTCAGGAGTGATTATAAGACTAGCTAGTAGACTTGTTTTAGTTTCATGTTTAGAACTTGAATTGTAATAACTTGAGATATTGAGTTTGCATTGGGTTTGTTTGAGATATTAATATTTAGTAGTTTATATTTGTTATTGTCGTTTAGTCTTTAGTTAAAAACTTCGGTGTTATCTTATCGTGCTTAGACTGTGATTGAGATTTCAATATATCTATACTTGTCCTCCGTTCGGAGTTGAGATTTGACAAGTACATTATATAATTGTGTGGGTTGTTGATTAGATAGTAACCTAGAACATCGTTCTACAACCAACTCTGCGACATAGGCTGGATGTACCCACTTTTCGTGCCCCTACACTGGGTGCGGGTCGTGACACGTTTTTAGTGGTGGCCCATGCAGGTCGAGAGTCGCATTAGTACGATGTCATGGTAGTACAACGATTAGTTGTACTACTGCGCGCCTACGATAGGAACTAGGGAATAGGCTTAAGCAGAGAGGTTACCCAATCTCAGTTAGGACTACTTGAGAAGATTCCTGGGATGACCCTTGAGAATCTCATTATAAACTATCTCGAAATTCGATTCTGACAGTTTCTGTCTACTTCCTTGTTCATCGTTGAATTTGATTCTTAGTATTCATTATTGACTTTATTTTTTTTATCAAGATAACATTATGGGCTAGATTGCCTTAGTCATCGAATCTAGAGTCTTCTACAGCCATATTAGCTGATTTGGCGATGGGATAGAGTCTGATTTTGGATATATTTCTCGGGAGTGGGAATTTAAAGTTTTCGCAACCAAGCTAGCGGCAATAAGAAAATTTTAAATACCATGATTCTAGAGGTATGTACCTTAGTTGCGGACTCTATGGATTATTGTTATTGTACTTACTGGCGAAACGAGGATTCTGGTAACATGGTTCTGGATAGACGGGTATGATTATCAGATTTCAGAATAGATACCATATAAATGGTGTCCTAGTATGATAGAATGGAATATCAGTATGGATGTTACTTGAGTCTCATGGATTAGATAGAGGGAGCTAAGCCACCTGTAGCACGGCACCGTGCCCCGCACCATCAGAGGGATATACCCCAGAGGGGCAGGGCTTTTGTGCTGACAGTTGAGAAGACCGACACTGCAGGTGATGGGTTAGCAGGTTTGTCCTTCTTATTCTTCTTCCCCATCTTCATGTGTAATTTCCATTAGTACCTGTCAGGATGTTCTTGTGATATGCTAGATAGCGTAGTTACCCTATTCAAGACTGTAGAATCATGACCAGTAGGTTTATGATTGCATGTTATCTATTGACCTTGATTGTTGGGGGTTTGACCTAGAAGGTGTATGCTCATCTTAATTTCGAGGACAAAATTCTTCTAAGGAGGGTAGACTTGTAACACCTACTTTTCAGAAATGAGGGTAATTTTGAAATTTTGTAATTATAATCATTTAATAATGATATTTAAATTATATTATGATTTTTGGTGATTTTTTAATCAATTTAAAACTATTTAAAATATTGAATTATGATTTTGATGGTTAACTAGTTAAACCCTAATTTTGCTAAGCCTAGAGACTAACCATGACCAAGGGAGCCTAGTCATGTGATTAGAATGCCATATTACTACTTTTTAGCCTAAGGGTATTTTGATCATTTTTGACTTTTAATGAAAATGAATTTTGATTAATTAATATTGTGCTAGTTGAATTGTTAGAGACTAACCTAGAATCTTAGCCTAATCTAGATTAGCCTTGAGCTTAGAATCTTGATTAGGATATCCTACTAAGTGACAAGATTAGCAATATCTAGATATTCCTAAGTAGGATAGTTTCTCTTTGAGATATTTGTAAAAAGAAGCCTTAGGACTAATTGAACCAATAGGAGGACTTAAAATTGGGTGAAAGAACCTTAGCCACACATCTAGCTATTCCCAAACCCTAATTCCCTTAGTTTGGCCAGCCATACAAGCCCCCCTCCTATAAGTATCACACTTAAGAGCCCTTGCCTCTTTTTAAATACCTACAAAGAACCCTAACTTGTTCTTCCCCTAATTCTTTCCCTTTATCCAAATTGATCCCAAATTGAGTCAAATCAATTGCATCATCATCCCCAACAGTAGAGGAGACTTATGGAGGCTTGCTAGCAAGGTTTGAGGACATTTGAACCATAGCAAATCGAGGAAGACATCAATTCTAGGCTCTTTACATTGAGATTCGAACTCTCAATAGGTAAACCCCTTTAAACACATTAAAACCCTAATTTTTCTCCATAGATGCATTCATTTAGGGTTCCCCTAGCTGTAGCCCAAGTTTGGTAGGAATTCGTATCCATTTCGTGTCCGTATCGGACACGTATCTGTGTTTTTGAATAAGTGTTTGGTAAAATGCCACATAGGAAATTTTTTTTGTAATTTTCAAAACTAATTACATAGGTTTGTAGCTAATTAGGTCTATATTGCATATCAAGTCGGCTGAGTTGATTTCTGTTCACTTTTCGTGTCCAAATTGGATACGCACCTCATGCACGAGACACCGCACGGGGCTCGTCCGGCTCCCCTGTTGTTCGAGTATCCTAACAGACATGACACGACACCATGTGCCATGAAACTTCATGGACACGTGGGGGCACCCAATGACATGATGTCTACAAAATTATATGGATCCTCGTTCAGTGTGCACGAAGAAATCGACCGTACACTGACATTGCACTGTCTGTGCATGGTTGAATTTTTGTCTCTGATACGGGGCTGTAACTTGGATACGACACATCTTGGGGTTCGTGCAGGCACCCTAGGACCTAGCCCTAGACCTACCCTAGCCACGTGCATGAGCACGAGACTCCTCGTGCCATGTTTCGAGCTATATTCTCCTCAACATGGCTGCACAAGGCAGCCTCTGTGCTGTCTTTGATACACTGTGTCAACCCCCTTGTTTGGACACGATCTGGCACTTCGTGGACACACACACGACACTTGGACACTCCCTAACATGCTAGACACCTTGACACACTGACTGGACACATTAGATACTTTGGTTTTGATGTTTGGGTTCCAGTTTGAAGCTTGGGTATGTATCAGTAATGCTTGGGTATGTATTAATAATTAGAACACTTAAATCTTTGGTTCAATCATCTATTATGGAAGTAGTGTCCAATTGTGGAAGTTCATTCTTCTAAGATTGCTTGATTCAGTTCACTCCCATGAGGAATCAGTTGGGATCTTGGCACAGGCCATATAGCTTAGTTTTGGGTATCCTTTATATGTAATGTTCTGACATACCTAGTCTAAGGTCCCTGCATCACTCATTCATGAACTCAACATCATGTCATCCCTGCAAACCAACTGCCCTGTCATGTCCATTATACTTATGTACAAACCAAATTGGGTTTAAATGGGAATGTCCTGTCCATTTACTATTATTCAGTCTCCTATGCTGTTGTTCAGCCCTCCTTTAACTCATTGGTCAGACCCTAGCTTATTTCTCTACCATTGAGCAATCGACATATCATCATATCAGTGCTTTATCATATCTTGTTTATTATTAGTTTTTATTTTTATTGATTATCTCCATTTAGTTCATAACCTACCTTACACTAGTGACCATGCCTTTTACTCACCTTACAATGGTCCAGCCTTTATTTGTAGCTTAGTATCAGTATGGAGTGTAAGAGTGTGGTGTGTGACCCCCTTAGATATGCAGGTAAGGATGTTGGTCTGAGCTTGGCATTGTATATAGGAGTTGGGCAGTATTTTGGTTAGGCCTTAGGTGGCAGCAGGGGGATTAAGTAATTTGGGTATTTGTGTGAGGGTTTGAACATGGTTAGGTAGTTGACAGTGTTCCGAGTATGATGAAGGTGAGTTAGTGATTGGGATGTGAATGTTAAGTGGAATATGAGAAGGGAGAAGGTAGATGGAAGCTTTTGGCATGTTGGCCAGAGACTTGGTGTAGTACACTGCACTGTCAAGCAGAGATGTACAGGGCCATAGGCCACTGCAGGTAGGATGGCTTTAGGATTGGGTTTGTAGAGCAAATGGCTCTTGGAAGTAGTGAGTGTGGCTTGGCCTTGGTGCCTGCACACTGTTTAAGGGCATGTATCAACTTGATAATATATACATGTATCAATCATTTGGGTTAAGGTGTATGGTAGAGGGATAATGCTTTATACCTTATGAATATGTGTCATGCCTAATGCATATAATATGATATAGATTATGTGTGGTATCTTAGAGTATGGTATATGGTTATGGATTAGAGTGAGTTAGAGTAGAGGCCATAGTGTGATACATTATATCTATGTTATGTGTAATGCCCTATATAGATATATGTGTGTGTTTTACCTTGGATGTGTGATTTGGTATAGGTAGATTCATATTAGATAGAAAATTTTTGACCAAGATTTGACCTCAGAGTCCAAGTTTGACTTAGTTGACTGGGTAGTTGACCAAGAGTTGACCAAGTTTGACTTTGACCTAGATTGGCTTAGAAATCATGTAGATTGCATTGTAAACTTCATTTATCTTATTTTAAACACATTATAACCTGTACTGCTCTAAATAGGACATTGTGACTCCGTTTCAGACATATGATATACATCAGTCATTCAGGGTATCAGACGAGTACATTCTTTGATAGTTCTTTTATTTACTTGTCGATTACTGTACTTCAGTTCTAGTTAGTTTTATTTGATTCTTATTACAAACAAGTATTGTTATTACTAAATTCATGTATATGACACACATACTTTACTCGTCTTACCTTTATCATTCGAATCACCATTCGAACTATTCGAACCACTTATTAGCATCTTCATGTGCTGGTTGGACTTGTATTCGTTTTATGTGTTAGATTATGGATTCATTTGTATTAGAATAGGCAGGGAAATACTGATTAGACATGTGAACATTCCTACTATTCAAACCACCCCTTTGTGAATGATAATCGAAAGATAGCCATTCCACACTTGGCCAGGTGTGCGATGTGTCGTATTACCCATAGCCGTTTTCATGTCTATCTCAGTATTTTAAAACACACTTGGAGGGTAGATTCGAATCATCATTAGAACATCATGTGAACTATTATTCGCACCACCTTATTCGAATCACCTTATTAGAATCACATTCGACTCATACTGTACTGGAATTACATTAGACTCATCTTGTATTAGACTCATATTGGGATTACACTCGACTTATATTTTACTGTCTGGACTTATCATTTTACTCTAGTTCAGCTAGCTTTTTTTACAGTCTTCCTTGCCATGTTTCTTCTCTTGTTTTGCTACATTACTTCCCTTGTAACTTAACTGTTTCTCTATATCATTACATGTATAAAACTGTCATATTCATCGATATAACTGTCTATAACTGCTTTATAATTCTTTGTCATTTACTTGGGATTTCTAGATGAGTTGTGCTCATTCCTGTCCTGACTGGACCTGTTGAAAATATTATAGATGCTTGCCCCGAGGACACTTGCCCTACTTACTATGGACCAGGAGATGTTTTAGCTACCTTTGGCCCCGACACTCAGGAGTGATCAGGAGACTAGCTAGTAGACTTGTTTTAGTTTCATATTAAGAACTTGAATTGTAATAACTTGAGATATTGAGTTTGTATTGTGTTTGTTTGAGGTATTAATATTTAGTAGTTTATATTTATTGTTGTCGGTTAATCTTTAGTTATAAACTTCTGTGTTATCTTATTATGCTTAGACTGTGATTGAGATTTTATTATATCTATACTTGTCCTCCGTTCGGAGTTGAGATTTGACAAGTACATTATATAATTGTGTGAGTTGTTGAATAGATAGTAACCTAGAACAACGACTACCGCCGATACTGCAGCATAGGCTGGATGTAACCAATTCTCGTACCCCTACACTGGGTGTGGGTCGTGACATGCCGTACGAGCCTAGATTTGTGCTCATGCAAGGCAGTTTCATAATGGCCGATTATAACAGCTTGCGACGGGGTCATTGCACAAAAGTCCCAAACAGAGACATTGAATATACAAGGCAACACAAGTATTGAAACAAAATCAGAGTCTTTGTTGATAATGAACATAAGATTACAAAGGCGTATTGCCAAGATTACAAGTCACTCAAGCTCACTTTTCTCTCATTTTTACAAGTCACTCAGTTCTCTCTCATCTCTCAATATACTTTAAAGAGCCGGCGGATGCTTCGGATGGGCGATATCCATACATTATGTCCCATATAAGTTCGGCCACCATGCGATCGCATGACTCTAAATGCCAAGGAACTCCATGCCTCGACGCTTCCCAACGAGCTCCGCGCCAACGAGCTTCTACCTGTGCCTATACATGGAAACTGTATGGGTGTCAGTACCTAACTGTACTGGTGGAGTGAGCTCCTCGCCTACCCATAAAAAACCAATACGTTCATTTACTTTATGCAATATAATCCCTTTATGATTGTCTTTCTATTATTTCCTTAGGGTCAATTTTAAAACATACACGCCTGCCCTATTTGTGTCTCTAGACCATCATCGTACTTTCGCACCGATAACTTCTTTATCGTTGCCTCAAAACAATTTTCGTGCGTTCAAAATCAACATGTCGACTCGTGATTGCCCTATGGCCCATACTTTGGGATGCAACAACATGATTCGTGTCATCGAATTGGTTCATGCTTCAACATCGAGGTCGTGCCTCGCAACTTAGCATAACTTAACCAAACCTGCCTTATGGCGCTTTTTGATTTAAACTCAAAATGGCTCAAGTCTGACTTATGCAACTCTATGCCAACGACTTAATACTCGATGCCACATTTCGTGCCGAAGCACGCATATTTTCTATTGCCAAATCTTAGGCTTCTTAAGACTTGTATTGCAATCGTGCATACTATCTTTATCCCATTCGTGTCGTGATTGCACTTTCTTTTATTCGACCGACATCGTGCATGCGAATTGCTGCTCAGCACACTATATTATCTATATAAAAGGTCACTGGCAATTCAAGCCGTCTTGGACATGTAGGTGGTGTAGACGAGGCCCTTGCAGCTAAGGGTAGCTAGCCCATCTCAAGTCCTCGAATCACTGACGGCGTATTCTTGCCTAACTACCTTGCTTCCTTGCTAGGCCGATATTGTCCTATGGCCCCAGGCTTCCGAATCGAGGGCACGAAACCTTGTCGACAAGTTCTCTATGACCACACACCTACGAGAACTTCTAGACTCAACATAAATGCATGGCCTAACCGTCACAACTTACTTTCTTTTGGTTTACTTTTTTTCTTTTCCATACTTCTTTTGTAGAGCCAAACCAGAGTTGCCTCGACGACTGACCTACAGTCCCAACATCTTTTCTCAGCGATTGGCCTATAATCCTGACATATTTCTTCTCAGCGACTGACCTACAGTCCCGACATATTTTCAGTGTTTCTATACTCTTATTGACTCAACTCATGAATGGCTAATTGATAGCCTTCAAGCATAACTTGAACATAACATGTTCTATATATGCCATAGACCGTAGCTAACTCTTCATCTAACCAAATGTGGCTCGTGCCTTAAACCAACTTGTGTTCTATGCGATACTACCGCCAAAGTCAAACTTTATATGACGAGCTTGAGATCGTAGGACTAAGTGACCTGAGAACCGCAGATAACATGGGATAGTGCTTGCTATGACTTCGATAACCCAACATAACTTTTCATAACTTAATCGTGCAACAACTTGACAAGCAATGGCTATGTCAAGCCTCGTATTGTAGGAACGTGTCGTGTACGTGTTCAACTTGAACAACCAAGTTCTTTGGGTGCCTAGACTTATGCCACAAGCCGCACGATACAACTTAACCCGTGGGGCGAGCAAAGGCTATGCCAAGCCTTGGACGATGGGACTATGTATGCTTTATCAAGCATTTGTGCGACGACGCCTATGACTTAGGGTAATTCATAGCTTTGAGGCAACTTAGACCAACTTTTCTTCTCCCAAGCCACGTGAAGAAGGACCGAGTGTCATTTTGAAAGCACGTTGTACAACACTTCTAAGTCGACCGTGGGACCTTTTTCTATGTTCTAACTCAATCCGACCCAACTTGTGATTATTCCCTTTGCTATGTGAATTCGTCTCTTTTATTATCAAGTCTACTTGTGCATTTGAAAACTTTCGTTTTATTAGAGTGAAGGCCAAGCTGAGGCAAGTTCACCGAAGCCACCCATCTGAGCGAGGAGTCGCCTAGACCGAGCGGGTCTTCGAGCAGCCATTGCTTGGCTAAGTCTAATCGTCGTTGGCTTTTTGATTCCTCCGATTGAGCTGAGCGGGACGGAGCATTACATTATACACCACTCAGAAAAAGTTTTGTCCTCAAAACTAACTGAGTACACCTATTGACTTATAACTTGGTTCAACATCCAATGATTCTCGCACACGCTTCGCCTTAACCAAACTCTGAAACATGACTTGCACTAATGCCTCAATCATTTCATTTCAAACCAACAATCGCACTACCATCAATCTTTTCCTTGAAACCTACGATTTCGAAATCCTCGACACCCTTCCATTCCTTTAGTCTCACTTGAATTCAACATATTACTTAGTTGGATCGTGCACATATTTTAGGCGTCCCCAAAATACATGTATGTCAACCAAGCATTGTGATAGAGAATTCATTATTTTCACTTGAGTCGAATTGTACACAGATTTAGGTGTCCCTGAAATATATGAATTTTAGCCGAGCCTCGTGAGTGGGGTTTCCATAATCTTGAATCATTCTATCCATCAATACAAATCCTATCAATCCTCAAGATGAATTATATCGATACTAACTCTCGAGACAGGAACGTCTTGCCTAACCGCTAGGCCATGTCTCTAGGCTAAAGTTATCCTCCAGTATCGGAATCATGGTTCCCCAATAATAATATCAACACTGACCCTAATCCTAAGGTCAAACCAAAGTTGATAATACGATATTTTCTATCTAAGCTCACATCACTCAGATTTCTAAATATCGAGCATGTGTTTCTTCCGTTCGCAATTGTAACACTTAGTCCAAGGGGTCCGAGTCATTCAACAAAGCCATCCTATCGTAAGTTCACTCAACCAATTCTTCGACATATCAATATCATTTGACCAACAAGCAATTTGCGCAGTCTATCTCTTCGAACATGTTCGATATAATCCACCTATCCATCTTTCCCAAGTCAAGCATGTTACGACATGATTTGTCACTAAACCATAATCTTCATTCCATATTCCCTAAGTCGTTTATCGTAATTTAAATAATTGTTTTAGCTCAACAATAAGTCACACCCTAATCTCACGCAAGTCAGATCATCCATGTGGGACATGAAATCACCATACATTCCCCTAGGATAATCGTTCTTATCGGGGCAAAACTCTAGCTTTGAGTCTAGACTAATTCATTCACGATACGCAGATTGGATCTACTCAATCCTCAAGTTTACTTAATCATCAATCACTAAGTCTGACCAATCCTCGAATTTACCTTCATATCAAACCACAAGTCGAAGCAATCCAAATTGCCACGTCCTAATTTCTCGAGTTCAATCATTCCTATGACATGAATCACCATGTCAGCGCTCACACGAAAGATCGCCCTAACTATGATGTGATGCTTGTGCGAGGCTGGATTTGCACTCGCGTAAGACAAAATCGTCGACGTTGTGGTTATCATCGAGGAAATCGAGACACGATCATTTTCATCCAAGCATTCATTTCAATCAAAATCCCAAGTATAGCATCCATCAAAACGATAACACTTTACACGATCGTCATTCCTCAAATCATAGTACCTTCAAGTTATCGCATATCGATCTTTGATACACCTCAATACCATCGATGATATACGTAACCTGACGATCTTCATTTACATCAAATTTCGAGTCATGCAACCGATGCTATCTTCCAAACTAGATAATCTCCTCGACATTCAATAGCAATATTCGATCAATAATCCCCGAACTTATTCACGTGATCAATTCGTTCAAACCCATAATCACATATGTTCATCTGTCTATCTTAAGTCATCGAGCGAGACATTTCCTCAAGTTGCTTCATTTTATGCTGACTCAAATCATCGAGCAACATCTTATTCCAATCCTTAGAGTCATTCTCAAATATTTGAATCATTTCCATGCACGTTATCATCCCATCGTGCTAACTTCTCGTATACGGTTCATATCGATTTCCTCGATCGATTCATCCGTTTGTGCACCTTAAATTTTCCTCGATTCAATCTACCTACTCAATCATATTCACATTTCATACTTGCGTAATTCAAATCTCTTGCGCATCATTCCTAGTTTGTTCGAACCACTCGTCATAAACTTTAAGATTATAACTTAATCCGTGATACTCAATCTTTGGCTTCGTATATTATGATGCTTGTTGATAGACTCATTGGCACCCCGTATCCTCAATCGATAAACATCCTCGAGGCTATCTCATACACCAATCAGGGATGAAGTCATTCGACCAATCCCAAGTTTCGAATCATAACTGATTAATTTAAGTTTTCATTCGAACCAATCCTTAAAATCCAAGCACGCTCATCTATATCGCACCGACAATAACATCGTCTGATGGCATCCATATCGATGGCCATCCCGCATTCTTATAAGTCAAGACAAATTTCGATCCTATTTGAAGCAATTCAAGTTTTGCATACGACTTTTTCTAAGGTCGACTTAATTCTTGGTCTATATGCCCATCCCGACTTATCCAACCATGCTTATTTGAAGTTAAATTTGTTTAACCCATTTTTTTCGTGCGACTTTGTAAAAATATTTAGACTTATGGTATGGACATCCCGTGGAACATTTGAGAGAGAGCGCACAAACAATATCGATTGCAGAACATCAAAATTTGCAGAATATAATTGAGAGTTAAAGAATTCAATCGAAGTCCAAGGACGAAAACCCGTGCTCTGATACCATTAAGTCACGCCCTGGTCCTGCAGGATCGATCGTCCTCGCTAAGGCGTGATGCCGCACGAGCCTAGATTTGCGCTCGTGCAGTGCAGTTTTATAACGGCCGATTACAACATCTTGCGACGGGGTTGTCGCACAGAATTCCCAAGCAGAGATATTGAATATACAAGGTAACACAAGCATTGAAACAAAATTAGAGTCTTTATTGATAATGAACATAAGATTACAAAGGCGCTTGGCCAAGATTACAAGTCACTCATGCTCACTTTTCTCTCATTTTTACAAGTCACTCAGCTCTCTCTCACCTCTCAATACACTTTGAAGAGCCGACGGATGCTTCGGATGGGCGATGTCCATACATTATGTCCAATAAGTTCGGGCTCCATGCAGCCGTATGCCTCGAAATGCCATGGAACTCCGTACCTTGATGCATCCCAGCGAGGTCCGCGCCAACGAGCTTCTATCTGTGCCAGCACATGGAAGCTTTATGGGTGTCGGTACTCAACTGTACTAATGGAGTGAGCTCCTCGTCCAGCCATACAAAACCAACACATTCATTTACTTTATACAACATAAGCCCTTTATGATTGCCTTTCTATTCTTGCCTTAGGGTCAATTTTAAAACATAGACTCCTAGTGTATTTGTGTCTCTAGACCATCATCGTGCTTTCGCACCAAGAACTTCTTTATCCTTGCCTTTAAACCATTTTCGTGCTTTCAACATCAACGTGCCGACTCGTGCTTGCCATATGGCCTATACTTTGGGACGCAACAACATCATTCGTGTCATCGATTTTGTTTGTGCTTCAACATCGAGGCCGTGCCTCGCAACTTAGTATGCCAACTTATCTTTATGTCGTGCTTGCACTTTCTTTTATTCGACCGATACCGTGCATGCGGATTGTCGCTTAGTACGCCAACTTATCTTTATAAAAGGTCACTGGCAATTCAAGCCATCTTGGACATGTAGGTGGTGCAGACGAGGCCCTTGCAGCTATGGGTAGCTAGCCCATCTCAAGTCCTCGAATCACTGACGGCGTATTCTTGCCTAACTACCTTGCTTCCCTGCTAGGCCGATACTGTCCTATGGCCCTAGGCTTCCGAATCGAGGGCGCGAAACCTTGTCGACAAGTTATCCATGACAACTTACCTACTGTAGGCCTCAAAAATGAAAGTCACGCTGAGTTGATCAGAACAAGTCACACAGAGTGATCCAAGAAGCAGCACAAAAGATACGCTAAGTTCTGCCTGGCCATCTCCTTTAGAAGTCACGCAGAGACAGCTCAACCATACGTCAGAATCATAATGACTGACAACACAACAGTCGAGAAACGTCTCCTCGTATGCCACGTATGCACAGAATTCGAGAGATCATCGTCGTCTTTTGCGTGATTTTCGAAATCTTCCTTAGCAAGACTCACTCTTCACCAAGTTGGCGTGACTTTGGGTCTTATCTTCATTTAATGCGGCTGATAATATAATCAATGTCAGAGATTTTGTGTCAGACGAAGCGTGCCAAATCAAGACAGCTGGCGGTTTGCGTGGATTCTGAACCTTCTCCTTCCTCAAGTTTGCGTGGATTTTTGAGTTATTCTTCTCAAAGCCTGCGTGAATTCTGAAGTATTCTTCTTCAAAGCTTGCGTGGATTTCGCCTTCAACGAGTCTGCGTCAACGAAACTGCGTGGATTTTTTGCCTTCAGCAAGACAGCGTGGATTTCATTTCAACTGGAGTACGTGGCAGCCATGCCACCGATCTCTCTCTCGCGTGCCCAGTAACTTGCACACGACTCATGCACTAATGCCATGTGTCCAACAGTTACGGGCCACGTCCAGTAACTACTCACTAACCCTGCGTGTATTTAGAGTCTGCGTGACTTTTCAAATGCACTAGTGGTGAGGTAGTTATCTTTTCAGTTACTGTTTTGACTCTATAAATAGAGTTCTTTTTTTTATTCATTGTACAGATACATTGATATCTACTGTCAAAATTTTGAGAGCTTTTCTTCTTCGCATAGTCCAAGGGATAAAGCGATCGTCTTCTAGATCGGATTCCTACAGTTGTAATTTTCCCAGATACACAACAAATAAAGAGAATTTCTTTATGGAAAACAAATTGGCGACTCTGCTGGGGAAAACCATCCCCTCTTCTGAGATGGTAACAACTCAATGCGACACTTCGTCTATCGGCTCGACGAAGAAGGTGATGACGATCAAATTCGATCAACTCGCCTATGAAGAAATGCAGCGGGCTAAGGGTGGCAAGCCCATTCCAGCCTCCATTATCACTGCCAAGTCAAAGGGACACTCTGTCTATGTCCCTAAGAATCAGTTGGCAGTCAATGATGAAGTCTCTGCCACAGTGTCTACTCCTAACACTGGCAAAAACTCCACTGCAAGCACGCACACTCTTGTGCGCTCGAAGATGACAGTAACTAAAAGTCACGTTGACAGTACTAGCTCCTTAGCCGAATCTGTTCCAACGTGCAAATTCAATTCTAAAAGTCACGCTGACAGTACTGGCTCTTTAGCCGAATCTGTTCCAGTATGCAAATTCAATTCTAAAAGTCACGCTGACAGTACTGGCTCTTTAGCCAAATCTGTTCCAGTGTGCAAATTCAACTCTAAAAGTCACGCTGATAGTACTGGCTCCTTAGCCAAATCTATTCCAGTGTGCAATCCCACATTCAAAAGTCACGCTGACAGTATTGGCTCCTAAGCCAAATCTGTTCCAGCGTGTAATTCTAAAATCAAAAGTCACGCTAACAGCTCTGGTTCTTTAACCAAGTCTATTTCAGCGTATATTTCATCAGAGAAGAATAACTCCTTAGTTATCTCTTCTTCTTTACCGAGTTCTACTAGAACTGGGGTGGTTTTCCACACAGAGTCCCTTCGAAAAGGAACAACTCTTTAGTTGTTTCTTCTGCTCCTGTAATTTTTACTCCAGGAACAGCTTTGACTGATACTTTTGTTAGTCAAAGGAAAGGAGATGGTCTTTTGACTACTCTTCCTTCTGGACATTCTATGTCTCAACATCTGAATGAGTCTAAGAAGAAACATTCCTTAATGTCTTCTTCTTTGATTTCTTCAAATTGGATACAGAATCTGTCTATTAAAGAGGGTCTGTTACCAACTCCTAATCAAGGGAGTGGTTTAACTTTTCCTTCTCTGCAAATATCCAGATCAATGGAAGGAAAACTCCATGTTTCCAAAATTAATATATTACCTTCTACCGATTTAAGAACAAAACTCAGCACTTCTGGTGTTAAGAAACCATACCAATTGGATATGAAGATAAAAGATCCAGATGTAGAGTATGCAAGAAATTATGTGGCTCACATTAATTACTCTTTGTATAATCAAGAGCCATCAAGACCCAAGAACAGGAAGTATATTCCTCAATCTTCACAAACAGATTTACGGGAATATCTTCAACAGAAGAGAAGGAGTAATTCTATATCAAAGGAACATGCTGAATGTGACTTCTATCCAAGAGTCATAATTCAGTGCAGATGTGAATCAACAGTTCAAGACCATGGTGATCATGCTGAATGTGACTTCCAGCCAAGAGTCACAATGCAATACAGATGTCAAAATAAACGACAGTCTGTCTTTAATAGGATTCAGTATGAACCTATGCCTGATGAAGAGGAGCCTTTGTTTGCCTCTGTCAACATGACTTCTCGGGACACCGGGGGTAGAGTTGATAGTCCAGATGGAGTATATAAAAACACCAGAGCAAGAGTCCTGGCTTCTAGTCAAAGAAATTTGATCTCTGAAATTGACTCTGAATTTCTTGGAGAATCTAACTTCCCACCTCTTCCTACTGGGGGTAATTCTCCTATAGTTGACTTTGATACACGAAGCAATGATTCAGAGCATACAACATCTACTAGTTCATCAATAATCCCTCATACAGTCACGACTTACATGGTTGATGGGAATACTGATGAACCCTCTTCTTTCCTGACTCCTCAAGTTCAAAGAATTGCTTCTTTGGAACAGCAAATGAAGTCTATGACTGACACAATGAAGTCAATGTATGAACTCATGACAGCTCAGTTGCAAAATCGACAGACTGTATCAGATGCCATACCAGTTGATACTGATATAAGTCCAATACAAGTTCCTCCAGCAGTACAATCTAATACTCCTGGACCTGCTCAACCAAATCCTAGTCTCTCTGGAGCTGGGGGTAGTGCTTACAATGTTGTTCCTCCTCCTAACTATTCTCTACAAGCCACAACTCCACAATCTTCGGGAGTTGTCTCTGAAGAATTAAAAAATCTCAAAACTCAATTCGAGGCATTCAAACAGAAGGATGGTTTACAAAGGTTAGGCATCAAGCAGCCTTATCCGATAGAATGGAAGCAAGTATCATATCCTCCTAAATACAAGCCTCCTACTATCTCATTCTATGATGGAACCACTTCTCCAAGTCAGTTTATCAATCACTTTGAAGTGATGACTGATCAACTACAACCAAGTGATGCCCTCCTTACTCGGGTATTTATTGGATGTCTCAAGGGAACGGCTTATGAATGGTATAGAAGTCTCCCAGATGGGAGTATTACCTCATTTGCTGGTTTCAAACAGATGTTTCTTGAAAGGTTCTATGAAGGGCTTAATGACATGACTATGTCTGCTCTTATTAGAATCAAGCAGAAAAATAATGAATCTACAGAGGAATACATTGAACGGTTTCGAAGAGAAGCTCTGAAGATGCCTCTTGGAACTCCTGATGCTGTCACCATTAACACGTGCAAATCAAACTTGTTGCCAATCATCAGTATGTGGACAGGGTCCACTCAATTTCAAGATTGGCCTTCCTTCATAGTCAGTGCTAAAGCTGCAGAAATCAGTGCTGAAACCTTCAAAGGTTTAGGAGTGCAGATGACTCCTAAAGAAACAGGACAAGGGGCTAACAATAAAAATAATGCTCGCAAAGGAAAAGAAACTCTAGAAGTTAATCTTCAGAGCAAAGATGCATCGAATGTTCAAACTCCTGCCTCTACAACTCAACAATCAAGAACACCTCGCCCCAGAGAAGAATATTCTTTTGATGACGACGATGTCCTTGGTATCTTTGAATGTCTGCTGAAAGGTAATAAAATACAATTACCAGAGATCAAGAAACCTGATAAAGTTGGTAAGACAGATCATCCTAAATACTGTCCATATCACAGAATGCTGGGTCATACAATTCGTACATGTTATGTATTGAAAGGAAAGATCCAAGAAATGATTAAATCTGGAGCTATCTCTCTTACTCCAAAAGAGAAGACCGTCACCCCCAACGTCGTCTCTATGCAATTTGGAAATTTCCCTCCTCAACTCCTTGAAAGTGGGATTATTCCTATTTCCAAGGCAACTCTTGACATAGTGAATCTTCCTCCTCCACAGTCTGAAGGATTAGTGCCAATCACTTTGGAAATAGGAGAAATCATGTGGATCCATCCTGATCTAGTGGCAGATTTTGAATCGCCTTCTCCTCAAAAGATTTCTTCTCAAAAATCCAAGAAGGCTGGCAAGATCAAGTCATGTCATATGACTTCTCTTGGGTCTACCTCTGACACAGAGCCAAAAGACAAAGAAGAAGCACTTGTTAGTGCTACTCCAACGGGGAAACCTTACCTAAAGGATTATTCTAAAAATCCTGAAGATCCTACTGATATCCCTTCAGATGCTAAAGATGCTCCTAATGTTCCTTCCGAGGAAGAACCATCTACTGAACCTGTTCCTCCCAAGCCTACGGCTCTGGAGAAAGGCAAACAACAGGCTCGGTTTGATAAGCCAATCAAGAAGTCTTCTCCTCTTGGACTTCAGAAGCCTTACAACTTCGACATTTTGGCTCAGCTTGCTAATACTCCCGCTAGAATGTCCCTTTTTGAACTTCTACGTCTTTCCAAAGAGACTCGGGAGACGTTAAGTGAAGCACTTCTACAAGCTGACTCTTGTCTTGCACAATTGAAGAAGCCGGATACGGAACCTGCTACTTGCTTACATTGCAACAGTGTACTGGAGATTATCCCAAATATCACCTTTACACAAGACGACATGTTACTGGAGGATAATCGACATGATCGACCTCTCTACTACACTGGTTATATTGATACGATGAAGATAGATCGTATTCTCATTGACCCAGGGTCTGCTATAAGCATAATGCCAAAGAGTTTGTTGGATGAACTAAAAATCCCTCTTCACAAACTCTCCAAGGCGGTTACTACTATCTTGGGATTCAATCAAAGCCGAAGTGAGCCTTTG
Organism: Iris pallida; assembly: GCA_029216955.1. NCBI lineage: Eukaryota > Viridiplantae > Streptophyta > Magnoliopsida > Asparagales > Iridaceae > Iris > Iris pallida. The sequence goes on from JANAVB010020998.1 coordinate 403,817, forward strand.
GGAAAGATTCATCTAAAACTTCAGATAGATGATTTCAGATCTAAAGTCACTTTCTATGTGATCGAGATCGCAGGATCCTATAATCTTCTTCTGGGGAGGCCCTTTCTTCATAAAAATAATGTGGTGCCCTCTACTCTTCATCAATGTTTTAAGTACATTGATAGCAATGGAAGAGTACAAAAAGAAGTTGCTGATATAAATCCCTTCCATGGGGTTGAAGCTTATTTTAATGATTCCCGAATGTATACAGAAGAATATACAAGGATCATACAAGCTATGGAGAAAGAAGATGCACAAAGTGAGACTTTAATAATCCCTGTTAAATGTCGAACTACTCAACAACAATCTCCTAAACCCTCTGGAGAAGATTCTTTTATTATTCCAGTGAGTGGACGGATCTCTCCGTTACCTCAGTCATCTACTCAGAATACACTGATCATTCCTGTCAGTGGACGTACTACAGTTCCTGTACCTTCACAAGATACTCTGCTAATTCCAGTTTGAGGGCGGACTACTCTTTCTACTCAAACTTCAAGGGAGCTCACCTCTTCTGAGCCATTTGTTATCGATCTTAATCGAAACAAAGCTTCTTCTTCTACTCCCCCTTTAGTCATTGACTTGGCTAAAATCTCTAAGGCTCAGCCTTCTCCCAATGTAAATATTGCTGCTTTTACATTTAATGAAAAGTCTCCACCTTTGCAGTACGTTGATGTGTGTAATTATGTTCATAGTTATTTACATCTGTTAGATGACTTGAACACAATAACCATAGGAGTTGTACAGACTGTTCATACAGATGTATCTCTAGAACCTGTACAATCTTCATACTTTCTAGTTTCTAGCAGAAAGCTAGGAGATATTCCAATATTCTTCTACAAAGGGCCTCAAAATCCTTCTGATCTTGAAGATGATGACAAAAATGATGATACTGGAAGATTACAACTACGTCGTTATAGTCAACAATCTAGAGACATCATCAAAAATATGGGCTATGACTTCAGGACTGGCCTTAATAATGGAAAAGGAAGAAAAATGCCTGTCCGGATTCCTCCTTTGAAATATGGAAGGACGAAATACGGATTAGGTTATACTGCTCCTACTCCTTTCATCAACATTATCCATGAAGATCTTGAGTCTGACGAAGATAAGAGATCTGATTCTTCTAGTACCACTTCTTGGGATTCCGATACGAGTATCGGTGACTTCTATTGCAACCTTCTGTCTTCTAACATGGTTTCCATTGACCATTCTGAAGAAAGTGATGAAGACGAAGAAGAGTTTGAAATCTCACCTGAATCAGAACAGTGGGCCCAAAGATTAGATAATCAATGGGAGTTCCGTTTCGAGCAAAAAGAACCTCCGACTGAAGATAAACTTGTTCAAATAGATGTTGGTGAAGAGGGGTCTCCCAAACCAATATTCATCAGTGAAATTCTTTCAGAAACTGATAAGAAAGACATGATCAAACTCATTCGTGATTACATCGATATCTTTGCTTGGAGTTATGAAGATATGCCAGGGCTTGATCCTCAAATTGCAACTCACAAGCTCAACATCTTGCCGAATGCTAAACCGGTCAAACAACAACAGCGACGATTTCGTCCGGACATCATGGATGCAATTGAAGCTGAAGTCAATAAACTCATTACATCTGGGTTTATTAGAGAGGAACAACATCCCGATTGGGTGGCTAATATTGTTCCTGTTCTTAAAAAGACTGGCAAGATCAGAGTATGCATAGACTTTCGCGATCTCAATGCGGCATGTCCTAAAGGCGAATTCTCTCTACCAATCACTGATGTCATGGTTGTTAATACCTGTGGATTTGAACGAATGTCATTCATGGACGGGTATTCTGGGTATAATCAGATCAAAATGTTCCCAGAAGACGAGAAGCACACTTCTTTTAGAACGCCGGTTGGTACATACTGCTATATAGTTATGCCATTCGGTCTCAAGAATGCAGGAGCAACTTATCAACGAGCTATGAGTACTATATTCCGTAAACATTTGCGGAAAACAGTCGAATTCTATGTTGATGATATTGCAGTCAAAAGTCGACAAAAGGAGGATCATATCCAAGATTTGAAGACTATATTTGATCTAATGCGTAAGCATCAATTAAAGATGAACCCTACTAAGTCCTTCTTAGGCGTCTCTAGTGGTAAATTTCTCGGCTTTGTCATTACCTCTAAAGGTATACACGTGGATCCCGAGAAGATCAAAGCCATCCAAGAGATGCGTCCTCCACGCACCTTAAAAGAGCTACGAGGATTTCAAGGAAGAATTGCTTATATCAGGAGATTTATCTCTAATTTATCAGGACGCTGCAGACCATTCAACAAACTTATGAAGAAAGGTGTCTCTTTTGTCTGGAATAATGAATGTCAGAAAGCATTCGATGATATAAAACAATATCTGATGAGCCCTCCAGTATTGGTACCTCCCGTCTCAGGAATACCGTTCCTCCTCTATACTCGAGCAATGAGTCATTCATTGGGTGCATTACTCGCTCAAAAGAATCAAAATGGCCATGAACAGGCCATTTATTATCTCAGCCGCACTATGACCGGAGCTGAACCTCGATATTCACCAGTTGAAAAAGAATGTCTAGCCTTGATGTTTGTTATCCAAAAGACACGTCATTATATCATTGGCCAGACTATTCATGTCATCTCCAGGATCAATCCTATACGGATCATGATGAAGAAACCTAGTGTTTTGAATTCTCGATTGGCTAACTGGGGAATCCTACTTGCTCAGTATGATATGCACTATATTCCTCAGAAATTAGTCAAGGGACAAGCTTTAGCTGATTTTCTGGCTGCTCACTCAATTCCAGAAAATTCAAAACTCTATGATGAAATCCCAGATGAAGTCCTAGATTCAAATCAAATTGCTGAAGAAGATCCTACTTGGCGTCTATTCTTTGATGGAGCATCAAGAATTGGTCCTAATGGCGATATTGTTGCTGGAGTTGGAATTGTTCTTGTATCGCCAGAAGGTCTTGCTATCCAAAGAGCTTATTCTCTCGATCAGCCGTGTTCAAACAATGTAGCTGAGTACAACGCATTGCTTATTGGTCTTCAACTCGCTAAACATCTGAATATTCAACATTTGGAGGCGTATGGAGACTCTAAACTTATTGTCAATCGGATCAGGGGTACTTATGAAGTTCGCCATCAAGATCTGGTTCCTTATCATAGAGTGGCCATATCTATGGCCTCATCATTTAAGGAATTCTTCATTGAACATGTTAGGCGAGCATGTAACACAGAAGCTGATGCCCTTGCTAATCTTGCAGCGGTGCTGGCTATCCCAATCAAACGGCAACAAATGATCGTTGTTCGTAATCGAAAATTATTTCATCTTGAAAATAACCTGACTCTAGGACTTCCAGTTAACATTGAAGAATCAACATCTCATGACGTCAACACAACAAGAGGATTTGGATTTAGTCGTAAATCGATATCATCTTCATCCGATTCCAGCATGGAATTCATCTTCAGTAACTCGACTGAGAATCAGAATACGGATAAAGATTGGAGACTTCCTTTCTTAGATCTTGTATTGTATGATATTCTTTCGGATGATCCGAGTGAGGCAGCATCTATCAGACGACGATCACTCAGATTCTATTACAATCATACAACAAAGACCTTATATCGTCGAGCTTATGATGGTTTACTCCTTCGGTGCATTGCCGGTGATGAAGCCCAACAAGTTATTCGTGAAGCACATGATAGAATTTGTGGAGCGCATCAACCTGGGCCAAAACTTCAAGACCGTATTCGACGGATGGGATATTATTGGCCAACTATGGTATCAGATACCATTGAATATGCAAGAAAATGCAAAGCTTGCCAAATCCATGCGGATTTTATACATCAACCTTCGGAATTTCTACATCCGACGGCAGCATCATGGCCCTTCGAAGCTTGGGGCATGGACATTGTCGGCTCGATCAATCCTCCATCATCTAAAGGTCATCGGTTCATTCTCGCAATAACCGATTACTTCTCCAAATGGGCCGAAGCTATTCCTTTATCTGAAGTTAAGACGTCTAATGTCATCAGCTTTATTAAGCACCACGTCATCTACAGATTTGGTGTTCCTCGACGCATTGTTCATGATAACGGACCACAGTTCGTCAGCCAGAAATTTATTCGATTCTGTGACGATCACCGGATCAATAATGTTGCTTCTACCGCATATAATCCAGCAGCTAACGGATTGGCAGAAGCTTTCAACAAGACTATCATCAAACTCCTAAAGAAGTTTGTCTCCACTAACAAACGTAATTGGAGTGACAAGCTCGAGGAATGCTTGTGGGCTTATCGCACTACAGTCCGTAATGCTACTAAGTGTACACCTTTCTCTCTGGTGTACGGATCTGAGGCTGTTCTTCCATTAGAGATTCAAATTCCTTCTTTAAGGATAGCAATCTCTAATGAACTCACTGTCGAAAATAATGATCGTCTTCGACTTCAAGAATTGGAGGCTCTGGATGAAAAACGGTTATCTGCTCAACAGAATATTGAATTCTATCAAGCTAGAATTTCAAGGACTTTTAACAAGAAAGTCAGAATTTGAACATTTCAGAAATGAGAACTTGTGCTTACTGTCAGACGCCCGATGACTATGACACACATGAATAAGGGCAAGTTTGATGCAAAATGGGAAGGTCCATTCATTGTCAATAAGATCTTTTCTAATGGGGCTTATCAACTCACTACTCTAGATGGTAAAGCCACTATGATGCCCATCAACGGCAAATTCTTGAAGAAGTACTACGTCTGATATTTCTATCAAGATTGTCCTCCCATCACTCTCCAGCTGTTTCATTGTTCTTTCCGAAGAATCATTCTGATATCTATTATCCCCAGTGGAGATAGGTATTCTACTTTGTATCGTTTTCTCAACAAATTTGATATCCAGAAAATCATGTCCACATTACCTCTGAATTTCCTATCTCAATATCGTATTTATGAAAATGATATTTAGTCTTTCTGATTTCTGAGTCAAAAGATCAATGAATAAAGGCAAATATAAAGTGGGAAGGATATATCGTAAACAAAGTTTCCTTAAACGGAGTTTATTTGAGACAAATCCCTCAAGAAAAAAAAAAGTACATCATCATGGAAGATCACTATGATCCCTTTCATATTTGGGACGAGGACCACATACATAATCAGCAAAAGAATTGAATACATCTTTTCCTGACCGCACCAAGAATTGACAGGCAGCCAGCCTCATTGCTTCTTCTTCTTCGGTTTCTCCTGGTTCGACCAGGAAGTCCAGGATATCTTTTGGCGGCTTGGGAGTAGACGAGCTTTCGCCCATTTCCTTCTTCTGCGGAGGTGGATGTTCTTTAACACCTTCAGTAGCTTCAAGGGCGACTTCAGCCTTCTTTATGTTCTCTTCAAAAGACATTATGGATAAAATGCGATCCTTCTATTCAAATATATGCTCTATTTATAGGCATATGGTTACAAGGTTCGAAGGGACGTATTCTTTCCCAATACTCAGTTCATCCATTCATTTCTCATATTCATCCGACGTTTCACATGTTCATTAATACTTGACGGTTCGTCCGTTCATTTATTACATTCACTCGACAGTTCATCTGTTCATCGTTTCTTAACGGTTCATCCGTTCATAATCTTCTATCAGTTCATTAAGTGGGGATTCGTCATTTATCATGTTTTCATAACCTCTGAATCAATTCCGAATCTGCTTACTCATTTGTCATGTTTTGACCTCTGTATAGAAATCAATCTATTTTCTTTCGAGTTCCTATATATTATCATGTCCATAATACCTCTGATAATATCATATACTCTAAAAACAGAAAAGATGATTTTATTATCTATCATGTCCACAATTCATCCACAAATACAAATCATTGAGCATAGAAGAATTGTCATTTCCATTCCCATTTCACCACAAAAAGTCTATTACATTTTCTTAGACTTTCCTACAAATCATAATGGAAATCTATTACAAATCTTGGATTTTTATTCTATGTACAACTGAGATCTATTTCTTCTTGGATCTTCTCTGGCAATCTCGTTGTTTGTGGCAATTCCTGGGTGTCCAGCAGGAATCAAACTCTGGTCTTATCTCTCAGACGAGAGGAGAACCACAGAGTAGGGCAACACGAAAACGTGCTGCTGCCAATACAACTGGTGGATGGGGGTAACCTCTCAAGAAAGACAGGAATGTATCCAAACCTTGGGATACAATTCCTGGTTCTGCCTTGAAAGGAACTCTACTACCCAATCTCTCGGTAGTAGAGTTAACTCCACCATCCAACTCTCGTGTATAAAGGCTCTTCCTACCATCTAAGGAAGACCCTTCTATCTCACGAAGAGTTCTGAGTTGTCTGATTTACGCGTCAAAAGCGTATGAGCTCCCTGATGTAGATGTCAGAAGAACATTGTCCACAGCATCCATATCACTAATGCCAGTTCTGAAGAAGGTTTTCAGCCAAAATTCTGCAAGAAACAGTAAAGAAAAATCAGTCAACAGAAACTGGCCAAGCAAAGACAGATGCATTCTGTTCATTTCAGGAAGATGAATTTGTCCTTAGCAAACAAAAAAAATTCGATGCGTGTATATTGAACTTACCGCTGAGTTTGCTGCTAAGGATTGACAGATCCATGTCTGGTAGCGTGCACAGAGATTTGACATCAGACAACATGGCTTTCCTATTTCCTTCTCATAGAAAATTCATTCTCAGAAGAGAGGAAGAAGAATGGGAAGATGAGTTTGCGTGGAGTTCATCCATCTATTTAAAGGGTCAAGTGCAGGTCTATTCTTGGAAAAGATTCACATAAATAGCGCTCGTAAATTGTGGAATGAGTGTCACGTGTACTTCGGGAGACCGTGCAACATTGGAAACAGTCAAAGAGTGCTAATTAATCTCCTTCATTAAAAGGCGATGCAATAGAGTCTCGAGCATTTCACACTTCTCCATAAGGCTCCGCCCATCAGAAGAAGACGAGCCATCCAATCCAAAGTAGCTCAAGAGGTTCTTGGCTAACTGCGTGGCGTCGTCCTTGAGCTCAATGACGACAGGTTCGGGTTCTTTACCCCCAAAAGTGGGGTCACCATGGGAACAAAAGCCCAACTTGCGTGCTTCCTCTTCAGCTGCTTCCTTTGGGGTCATATTTTCGAGAGATGAAGTCAAAACAGAGAATCACTCCCTGTTTATATAACAGATCTCGTCGACAGTTCATATTCCACCATAAATTGGACGCAATCAGTCTCGGAGAACGAAGAGTCATTATGACATTTAATAAGTTCATTTGGATGTTTTCAAAGAACTTCGAAGTCTTTTCGACTTCCGAAAAATTTTGGAGCCATCTCAGCGTGACTTTAACTCATTTCATCATCTCTATTTCAAAGTATTTCAAAAATATTTTATCATTTTTCGAAAACTTTGAAGGGGGTTTTGTAGGCCTCAAAAATGAAAGTCACGCTGAGTTGATCAGAACAAGTCACACAGAGTGATCCAAGAAGCAGCACAAAAGATACGCTAAGTTCTGCCTGGCCATCTCCTTTAGAAGTCACGCAGAGACAGCTCAGCCATACGTCAGAATCATAATGACTGACAACACAACAGTCGAGAAACGTCTCCTCGTATGCCACGTATGCACAGAATTCGAGAGATCATCGCCGTCTTTTGCGTGATTTTCGAAATCTTCCTTAGCAAGACTCACTCTTCACCAAGTTGGCGTGACTTTGGGTCTTATCTTCATTTAATGCGGCTGATAATATAATCAATGTCAGAGATTTTGTGTCAGACGAAGCGTGCCAAATCAAGACAGCTGGCGGTTTGTGTGGATTCTGAACCTTCTCCTTCCTCAAGTTTGCGTGGATTTTTGAGTTATTCTTCTCAAAGCCTGCGTAAATTCTGAAGTATTCTTCTTCAAAGCTTGCGTGGATTTCGCCTTCAACGAGTCTGCATCAACGAAACTGTGTGGATTTTTTGCCTTCAGCAAGACAGCGTGGATTTCATTTCAACTGGAGTACGTGGCAGCCATGCCACCGATCTCTCTATCGCGTGCCCAGTAACTTGCACACGACTCATGCACTAATGCCATGTGTCCAACAGTTACGGGCCACGTCCAGTAACTACTCACTAACCCTGCGTGTATTTAGAGTCTGCGTGACTTTTCAAATGCACTAGTGGTGAGGTAGTTATCTTTTCAGTTACTGTTTTGACTCTATAAATAGAGTTCTTTTTTTTATTCATTGTACAGATACATTGATATCTACTGTCAAAATTTTGAGAGCTTTTCTTCTTCGCATAGTCCAAGGGATAAAGCGATCGTCTTCTAGATCGGATTCCTACAGTTGTAATTTCCCAGATACACAACAAACAAAGAGAATTTCTTTATGGAAAACACCTACGAGAACTTCTAGACTCAACGTAAATGCATGGCCTAACTATCACGACCCGTACCCTGATTAGGGGCACGAGCACGTGGGTACGTCCAACCTACGCCGCAGAATCGACGATAGAATGCTGTATAGGTCGTCTACAAAAACAACACTAAACAGTATAAAGGTGCCTGTACAGTATATACAGTCCGAATGAGGTAACATAGCAATACATTCTCAATCACAAGAACAAACTAGGATAGATAGCACGAAATGGAAATATGATAGATGTGAAAACGGAAAATGAGTTCAACATCCAACACAGCTAGAGAGAAACAAACAACATCACAGAGTCGCAAAATATAAATATAAGCTACTACAGTCTAAAATAAAAGCTGGATCGCAGTCCAGGCAAGCCTAACTAAGCTAACTACTCTAGGAGTATAAGGTCTAGTGGCTCAACTATCAAGCCACAGCCCTAACCTAAGTCTTCATCTGTCTCGACCCTATAGTAGGTCGAGCAGCCGGCCTCAGAAACATCTGTATATACCAACGGTATCCTGTCAAGAAAATGAGCAAGTATAAACACTAATAGCAGTTCCACATGAATTGACAAATTATATAAGAGACAGTATAATGAAATACAAGACAAAGATATGGTGAAACTTGGGAACCATTCGAAAGCCGAGTTACAACCCGTAAACCAAATAAGGACCGGGGTTGTAATCCTTCTCCCGAACAGAACCTAGCCTCCAATCAAAGTATAGCATAAGAGCATGTAGAATATGTGAAATAGAGGACAAAATCTACCAAAAATATATAACAGAATGTGAGTACTAAATAGGACGACAATATATAGGATGACTTGGGAACTATTTAGAAGCCGAGTTGCAACACTTAAACCAAACAAGGACCGGGGTTGTAACCCTTCTCCCGAACAGAACATAGCCTCATATGATAATAAATATAAATGTGCCTTGAATTATTTGTGCATTATGTGATCGGCTTGGAAAACATGATCAGACTTTCCATCTGACCGGCTATGAACAAGTGTACAACTGAGCAGAATAAGCCCGGTCACCATGAAAAGTTATGAACAAGTGGAGTCAGGCTTTACCCGTCGTGAGCGAGGGTATAGCTATGAACGAATAATAAGTACGAGTGTCTAGAACAAGTGGGGATTTTATTTACACAACCACTAATAACTCTCCATCCCCGAATAGTATAAAGGATCCAGACATGACACGTCATGACACGGGATTCCATAAGAGGGTAGCAAGTCCCCTTAGGAATCAGTGTCTATATAAGCACAGGGAATAAGACAAAATATACTAATATATCACGAAAATATAGGAACAACATCCAATGTCATGATCCAACATATACTAGTACGTGAACTATCGTGACTGGAAATCGAGTATGACACTACAACTGAATCGGATATAGCAGGTATCAAGATAATGAAAACTATCAGTAAATGTACTCGCATGTGGTCCTGAGCTTATAAGGTGAATAGATGCTCAGAGTAAGCACAGACCTTAGGATGAGATACCATGAGTCAACAGGGTTTAATAATGACATAAAAGCTAATCTAGTTATGATATGCAAGTCTAAGTCAAAACTAGGTCAAACTAAGTCACACCAAGCTAAAATAGGTTATACTGAGCCAAACTAGGTCACGCTAGGACAACCAAGGTCAAACAAGGTTACAGGAAGTCAATCCAAGTCAAACTCGGTCAATCTGGGTCAATGGTTGACTTACGGTTGACTTTTGGTCAAAAAAATCAACTCTGGTCAACACTGAGTCAATCCTGGGTCAACCCTAGGTTAAACTAGTCAAGTGTTGACTAACAATTGACTTTCAGTCAACTGGTCAACTCTGGTTTGGTTTTGGGTTGATTCTAGGTTAAGCATTGACTCGAAGTTGACTTTCGATCAAAAAGTCAATTCTTGGTCAACGGGGGTCATGACTAGCCTAAACTACCCTCCTCTAGTCATTACCTACCAAGACAACCCATTTCTAATCCCATCTTAGAAGTCAAACTCAATATCTTAACTATACCCCATTACCTACATTTATCCTTCACAAGGTAAATACCAATACCTTGCCCATTACAAAGGAAAACCCCTCTAGATCTCAGGATACTAGCCTAGACTTCTTAGGGTAGCTAGATACTATCCTATCTAGGGTTTACCAACCAAGAAATCTAGGGTTCTTGGGTATCTAATCCATCTTATGGTCATGTTGGTCATCTCAATATTACCTTAAAGTATCATGAGACACCCTAGGGTATCTTGAGATACCACACTCTACTCTCTGCCAACCTTCCTAGTTCACTCTTCCACACTCTCCTAGTGTCTAGGTTATCCCTCTCTACTTGTCCACTAGGATATCATCCTAGTTAGGATACTAACTTAACCAACCCACTACTAACACTAACACAAATATCAAGCTAACACCAACACTAACCCCTCCAACAAGACACTCAACCCACACTAGACACCACTCAACTAGGCACTAACAAAGGGTTTATATAGGTCATCTAGCGGATCAATTTTGTGGGGTATAAATGTGTGTAGGAGTTTAGGAATGATGGATGCATGAGGGGATGGATGAAATGTTTGGATGAATGAATATATGTATGAATGCATATGAGTGAATTTATAGATGTGTGAAAGAAGGGAATTATGGATAGATAGATGTGTGGATGAATGAATATGGGATGAATGAATGATGGATGTATGGAAGAATGAATGTATGATTGAAAGTGTGAGTGAATGAATGCATGAATGGATTAAAAGATGAATGGAAAATGAATGGATGCAAAGGATGCAATGGGCTGTCCATAGGGGCTGATATGGGGGCTGTCCATGGGGTTTTGGGGCTGATATGGCTGTCCTATAGGGCTGTCCAAATGGCTGATTTATAGGTGAACATGGGGGCTGTCAAGTGGGGTGTTAAGTGGGCTGATATGGGGATTAAGTGGCTGCCAAATGGGGCTGTCCTACTCCCCATAAACTGCTGCTCCTACTGCTGCAAGAAGCAGCAGCATAAGCTGCTACTGCTGCTGATATAACAGCAGGTTCCCCCCTCTCTCTTGCATCCTTCACTTCTCTCACCCTCTATCACTCTCCTATATCTCACTCTCTATCATTCCTTACCTCTCTCCATCTAACCATCTATCTATCACTCTCAAATCCCTCAATCTCTCTATCTATATCTCTCAACTCTAAACCAAAAACCACACGCACACACACACACACACACACATATATATATATATATATACATATGCCACACACACACACACACACACACACACACACACACACACACACATATATATATATATATATATATATATACATATGCACACACACACACATATATATATATATATATATATAGATATATATATATATTATATAAAATATATATATATATATTATATATATATATATATATATATATATATATATATATATATATATATTATATATATATATATATACACATAGCACACACACACATATATATTAATATATATAGACACACTCCACACTAAAAATCAAGATACATAAATAATATAGACACACACACAACCACAAGATATATATACATACATACATATATATATAATATATATATATATATATAGATATATATATTATATATATATATATAGTATTATATATATAAAATATATAGATATAT